>NIVC01002594.1:7500-86908 GCA_002269645.1 Macrostomum lignano | reverse complement strand
GTCGTTTAAGCGCATCTATTATTCCCAGCTTTCTGCCTGCCACCATCGATGGAATGTGTTGGCAGGTGTGCTTACACTTTGGAACAATAGGTTCTTAATAAGTTTGATATCTATCGAACGCTTTTTGCAGATAATACTACTTAACTTACTGCAAGTAGTCAAGAGCTGACATGTCCCAAAAGTTTAAACTGTAGTCCTTTCTGCAGTCTTTTGTAGCCCTTTCTATGATGAGCTTTCAATTAATTAGCAGGAAAATGAGTTGAAAAAAGCAATTACATCATACCAGTTCCACCATTTTTGCCTATACGAGTAATCTATTTGTTCAACTGAAAAGTCTGCTAAAAGTTCAAATCGAAGTCGCAACAATATCGAATAAACTATTAAACTTGTCATAAAAACACAGCGCAAAAGAAACATGGCACAAATATTATTTCATAGTAGGATACCCATCCATGTCGAATATACAAAAATTATATACTAAAAATGAATAAAGTTGCTATTCGGTCGTAAAAAACGGACAAACAATTCTCCTCAGATAGGCTGCTGCAAAGACAAGCAATTCCCGTGGTGATGCAGCGTATCTGATAGTAGCTCGTAAAATGATCTCCACAGTAAAACATCCTTCAAAGGTATTGACAGCTTCAAAGCGCGAATGAAGAAGCATTCAAGCGCGCATTTTAACGTAGGTGCACTCGGATTACCAACGAGAGGTTTTTGCATAGGGAAATGGATAACATACAATAGAAAAGCCGACTCCGTTATAAAAACTGATGTAGAAACAGATTAATACTGCGCTCAATAAAACATTTTTCGACTAGCGCACAACCATCAGAAACAAGCGTATTTGAGCTCGAAAAACGCAGGCAGTAAAAGCAAAATACACTTCATTCGCATTATGACAATTGCAAGTCTTAAGTGTTAGTTCACAGCCTGACAACAATTAATAATTTAGTCGATAAAGTGTCTGATGCTCGTCAAATTTGATGAGAAGCCTTCACAGCCGGCGTAAAAATGTTCATATCAAATAATACCGGTATACCGATTTATTTACGTTTCTTAATTATTGAATTGTTGAATAGACATATCTAGACGTGTAATACTACGAGTAACATAGAGTACCAAAAGTGCTTTATTGCAAGATCCTCTGCTAAACTATTCCTGTTTAGCTGTAAACACAAACTGTCAATACAATCTAGATTCGTACACCAATGCGATTAGACAAACAGGGAGAGTTGAGGGGGTGTGCACAGCCAGGGGCGTCGCCATGGATTTTATAGTGGGGGGGGGACAAAGCTGAGAATTCTACATGTACATGCGAATGACTAAATTCCTACATGTACATTATTTCCGAATCGGTGTTCTCATCGATCATTTTAACGCCACAGGCACTCATTTTAACGCCACAGGCACTCATTTTAACGCCACAGGTACTCATTTTGGCGCCACAGGCCCTCATTTTGGTGCTGCAGGCGCTATGTTTTGTCGCCCTGAAGCAAAATTATTGATTTCCATAATGGGTCAACAAGGTGGGGTGGGGGGACAAAGCATTGGCATGCCCCCCGTAGCTTTCACTGGGGGGGACATGTCTCCCCTGTTCCCCCCGGTGGCGACGCCCATGGACACAGGCATGAGAATAAAAAACAACGGACAGGAACTCAAATTACAGTTATCGGAACTACCGGCAAACAACGACTGGAGAAATGTTTGATCTTAGTCATCAGTGGACTAAACAGACGGTAGTGTTTTCCAAATATTGTAGATGAAAAAAATACAATCCAAAGTTCATCGTTGAGTTTGTGCGCATCCGTCACCCAAGTCCTGAAATTTGCTGTCCGTGGGTCAAGTTGGGCGCTGAAAGATGCAGAAAGCGGCATTGCCGGCAATGGTTCTACTGAGCCGCCAGCTGCATCATCGGAGACTGATACGGCCATGGCTGCAGCAGTGGCGGCATTCGTGGTCCTAGTCGACGAACAGTCCTCGTCCGAGATAACCCGATGGCCGAGGAGTTCTCCTCGTCGCCGGCAAAATCGACCAGCTCCCTGGCCAGAGCAGCGCGGGAACCGGGGGATCTCTCGGGTGGCGTGGAACTTCTCATAGTTGATCTGGTACTCGCCGTTGTCCTTCTGATAGGTGATCAGCCGTTCAAACCGGTGGCCCCAGCGGATCTCAGACGGCAGGTAGCTGGAACGGGCCTGCGTGGTCATGCCAGTTGACTCGATGATGCCCTCCAGCATCACGATCAGCTCGAACTGTTCCGTCTGTAGGTCGTCGGCCGAGATCTCCCAGAACGGTGAATTACAATCGATCTTGTGCTCGACGATGATCGGCCACACCAGGAACAATCTATCGTAGCCGTCGTTGTAGCCAAGATCGATGTCGAACTGTTCAAGAGGTAGCACTTCGTTTCGCGGGTGATGCGCTTCTTGATGAGGACGGCGCGGACGTGGGCTTCGATCAGCTGCGATTTACGCATGCGCCGACTCGGAACAGCAGCACCATCTGACCGTCGCGCTTGCAGATCACGGCGCTTTTGCTAAACATCAGCGTCTCGGCGCGCTTCTTCGGACGGGACAACTTCGCAAACACCAAGCCGGTCATCAGCGCCTGGATAATAACGCCGAAACAGCTCTGCGTCATCACCATGAGAAACAGCCTCTGGACAGCGATCAGTTGGATAGCGATAGCCATAGCCAATGGTCTGCTGAGTCTCAATCGAGAACAGCAACGCGTCTGAAAAGTTGTCCAAGTTGATGACGCAGGGCACAAAGCCGAGTGGTCGCTTGTCGTCGAGATCGCCGTGGGCGAAGCAGATCAGCCACCACATCAGTGAGAAGAACAGCCAGCCAGAGATGAAGGTGACCACAAATAGCAGTAGGGTGTAGCGCCACTTCATATCCACCAGGGTGGTGAAGATGTCCGCTAGAAAGCGGCGCTTTCTCTTCTTAATGTTGTAGTGCGAGATGTTGCACTCGCCATTCTTGAACACTAGCCGCTTGTAGCTGTAAGGGGAAGGAAAGCAGAGAGAGAATGAGCTTTACTAAATAGCGCCCGAGATCAGCTGCAAACTTTACCAGATGCACTCAGATTCTCAATGTCTGCCATATTGGGCTCAGTTCTCTAGAGTCTTGAAATTGAGAGAATGTCACCTTACATTCTCCATTAGCCTCAATTATTTAACAGGAAGAGTCCCATTAATAGGTGGCGCTGGATTATCGCGCTGCAATTTTATCGACAGTACTTGACTACAGAGCCCAGGCAAAAAACTCACGAATTTATTAATACATCGCACAACCCAAGCTCTCTGGATTAGTGCCAATTATATTTAATGCACGCGTACTTTATACACGCGTGTATGTTTATTGTTTATGTTTAACGCTAATTGTCATGCGTATTCGCATTTGGACTTGTCAGTTGTCACTTGAGCAAGGACCCATATAGTATAACAGGACGTAAAACTCAATGATTTAATTTTTTAGGGGGCCAATTTCTTGTAAAAAGAAACTGTGAAGATAAGAAAAAATCATTTTTCATCCCCAAAATCAGTATTTGCATTGATTCTAGGGCAGTGAAGATTACCATTCCTTTAATTTAACGTGTACAGTATGTTACTCTGTTGTATTTTGTATAGCTGTGTCGTAAAAGCTCATTTTTATTGTTTTCTTCCTACTTCATAAGCCAAGTCAAAGTTGTAAATACGAGCTACTCACCAGTGAAAATTTTGTTTTGTTCCTTTTTAAATAAAGTACATTAGTAATAATATTGTTGCATTCAGGCCTTGGCTTAAAAATGGATGGCTTTCTAAAGACTAGGTCAATAAAAATTGAAAAAATGATATTGATAACATTTCTACTTATAATTATTTAGACAGGTGTAGGAATAGCTACTAGTATGCATTTAAATGGAACTCATTGTCTCATTGTTCATTGTCTTCAGCAGGACGTTCGACGAGCACTTGGAGACGCTGGCGGAAGTTTTTAAGCGTTGGGAGACGCGGGACTCAAGCTGCACAAGGCCAAGAGCGCGTTCGGTCATCGCGGGTGCTGTACCTGGGACACCTGATCAGCGAGCAGGGCATCGCACCGGATCCCGGCAAGGTCGAGGCCATTCGCAGCATGCCCAGCCAACGACGACCGACGAGGTGAAGCGGTTTCTCGGAATGCTGGGTTTCTACCGCCGGTTCATCCAGGCTTCAGCCAGACGGCGAGGGTCTTGCACGACGTCAGCGATGGAAATCGAGGGACTTCGCGTGGAGCAGCGACTGCGAGCGAGCGTTCCGCGAGTTGAAGGACCGGCTGACGACGGCTCCGGTGCTGAGGCTGTCGGATTTCACCAAGCAGTTCGTGCTCAGCTGTGCGACAGCAGTCAGTTCGCCGTCGGCGCGTGCTCAGCCAGCTGCACGCTGACGCCGAGCTGCCTGTGGCGTTCGCCTCGCGCACCCTCAACAAGGCGAGCGCAACTACTCGGCGACCGACCGCGAGCTGCTGGTGCTGGTCTGGAGTCTGAAGTACTTAGGACGTACCTGCTGAGTGTCCCGAGCTTCAGAGTCTACTCGGACCACCGGCCACTGCAAGGTCTGCTCGCAACAAAGGACCCCGAATGTCGGATGGCGCGATGGCTTTCGACGCTGCAGCAGTTTTCGTTCAAGCTGCTGTACCGGCCTGGCAGGGACAACGTCGTGCCGGATGCACTGAGCCGGTGGCCGGCACGCGCCTGCAGCCTCGGTGGGACGACAGCCGCCAGCACGAGGAGCAACTGCAAGACCCGCTGCTGAGCAAGGCGTTCCAGGCGCTGACCGACGAAGGGATTGACAGCCTGTCCGTTGTGGGCAGCGCAGGTTTGCGAACTGCTGGACGAGAGGCCTCGGTGAGCTCGGCGGGTGTTCCTGCTGGTGGGTGGCCGCTAGTCATTTCCGGTCACCTGCGGCCACATTTCCTGCAGCAGGCGCACTCGTGCGACCAGAGCGGACACCTCGGCGTCGACAGGACCGGAGTGAGATTGTCTGAGCGCTGCTGGTGGCCTGGTCTGCGACGGGACGTCGAGAACTGGGTGGCCAGCTGCGCGTCTGCCTGGCCAAGAAGAGTCCAACCAAGCCGCAGAAGGCGCCGCTACAGTCGACGTGCCAGCCGATGGGCCCCGTGGCAGTTGGTGCAGATCGACATCAAACGGCCGCTTCCGCGTACGACTGATAGCAAGGCGTACATCCTGAGCATGTGCGACGCCTTTTCCAAGTTGATGGAGACGGCAGCCCTGGCGGTGATCGACGCGTTGACGGTGGCGGATGCGCTGCTCAAATCAGTGGTTCTGCGTCACGGCGCTCCTCAGGTGCTGCACAGTGACCAGGGACGGCAATTCGAGAGCGAGGTGTTCGGCCGCTCTGCGAGCAGCTGGGCGTCGAGAAGACGCGCACGTCGCCGTTTTCATCCGAGCGGCAACGGAATCGTCGAGCGAGGCAACCGGACGCTCGGCGAATGCTGGCGACGACGGTGGCCGAGAACCATCAGGACTGGGACAGCAAGCTGCCGTATGTGACCTCGGGCCTACAACACCTCCGTGCACAGCACCACCGGCCTCAGTCCGTACCAGTCCTCCACGGCTGGCCACCGAAGCTGGATCTCGACAGCTGGCTGATAAGCGGCGACCGGCTGGCAGCCGACGGTGGACATCACGGCTTCCTGCGGCGAACTCAGGAGAACCTGCAGAGCGCTTTCGACACGGTGCACGGCCGACTGCGGAGCGCCCAGGTCGAGCGCAACCGGCTGACCAACCAGGACTCACGGTTCGTACCGTTCGAAGAGGGCCAGCTCGTGATGCTTCGCAACTACGTCGTCAAGCGCGGTCAGACGCGGTGCCTGAGCGCCAAGTGGAAGGGGCCGTACCGAGTTCTGAGGCGCCTGGGCGAGGTCAATTACCGCATCCAGGACGAGACCGGCCGCAGGCGCCGGTCACTGTTTTGCGGCGGTCAGCGAGAGAGTGGCGGCCACCTGACTTGTACATGGCGGGCTTTGCTTGACTCGGGAAATCGGGTCTTTTGCTTCTAGGTGGCTTGTTGGTGCGCGTGCACTTTGATGTGCGCGTCTGGCTTGTTTGGGGGTTGGGGTTTAGCGCTGCAGCGTGTGCGTGCTTAGAGTGGTTACACCCACCCCAACTTTGGCAATAAATAAATTGGCGTGAGCCAGTGAGGTCTCCTCAAGTTTGTTTCACTGCAACTCAACCCACGGTCTTAATTACAATAAATACCTACAATAATGGCTTAAGAGTGCCTGCATGCAGCTTCTTTACAGATTTACTTATTCAAAAAAACAAAAATTCACTTGTGAGTATTTATAACTTTGTCTTGGACTCATTAGATATTCATTAGACAATATGAAAATGAATTACTTGCTTCTTGATCAGCTTGTCAAAACTATGCAACACCCCAGTGCGTTCCCAGCCCAGTTCTTAGGGGTCGTTTTCACAAGCTTGAAACTTCATATCATCGAAATGTCTTGGTAAAGTTACTTTGTCTAGCTAGAGCGAAAACTTCACAAGCTCGAAATTTCACATATTGTCAAAAACTCTTGCCAAACTTTTGAAATTTCTTTAGCTTATGAAGTTTCGACGATGTGAAATTTCGAGGTTTATGAAAGTGATCCAGTGCGCGCTTTGGGAGGCGTCCCATATTCAATTTTTTAATTATCAATGAACTCCATTTAAATCAAAGCTTCCTCGCTCGTCTCCACCAATCAGACTCTGCGCAAAAGAGGCAAAAGAGCAAGTGAGAGAGCAAATTTACTGTTAACAGCAGAAGACAGAAGCATTTGCCTATCCTACACTATCCCTTTCAGATTTCAAAGCGAAGTCTCGAGAAAACAGGATCGAATGCAGGAATTTGGTAAGCATTAGCAGTTCGATTCGAGCAGCAATCGTGAAGAGAAGAAGATCAACTCTAGGGCGGGGTTCAGGCTGTTGTCATGGCGGCACAGAGGCCGCCGCCCCCCACAGATCGATGAGTTCTCAATCAATACCCATTCGAAACTCGAAAAAACTGCCACCAAAGAAAACGGTTGCTATTTACTTCCCGGCGACTTAAACAGCAACAAAAAACTGGTTTTTAGGCAGAGAGAAGAATGACAAGGGAAACAAAAGTAATCGAAACAAACAGTGTATAGGCGAGAGTAACAGCTCAGTGTTCAAAGCGTCCGACTCTCGGTCCAAAGATTTAGCGCGAGCCAAATCAAATTTCGGCTCGTGCACGGAAATTAACCTGGGTCCTGTTGAGATATTTATGCTCACTAGGATCAAACCTAAGCCATACAGAGTTTTTACCGCCTGTTTACATACATGAGAAAGTCAGGGTGGATGTACAAACTCTGTGAGCGTGTGAATGCGTACGCACCTGTATCCGTGTGCGGGCGCAAGCTCAGGGTCAGTGGAATGACTTTAACATAACATGCTTGCCTCCTCATGACTGTGGGTCGGTTTTCGGCAGGTGTCGATAAAGCCCCTGGCTGGTTACCAACTATGGACAGCTGAAGTAGTCGTAGAAAGACACTGCACTTGAATTTCTTAGAAATGAGCTGGAGGCACGTAAAGGAACGTGTACTTTTCGTATCGCCAGTGCATTTAGTACTGGTTGGCAGGGGTCAGCAAACTCCGATCTGCGAAGCCTCTCTATCCGGCCCTCTGTCCTCTGAAACTTCACAATAGCAATCCGGCCCGCTCAAGGCTAGTGTCTTCTTAGAAGATCTCTTCTTTCTAATTTCCTCTATCCTCCTCTCTCCTCTCCTCCTCTCTCCTCTCTCCTCTCTCTCCTCTATCCTCTTCTCTCCTCTCTCCTCCTCTCTCCTCTCTCCTCCTCTCTCCTCTATCCTCCTCTCTCCTCTCTCCTCCTCTCTCCTCTATCCTCCTCTCTCCTCTCTCCTCCTCTCTCCTCTATCCTCCTCTCTCCTCTATCCTCCTCTCTCATCTCTCCTCCTCTCTCCTCTATCCTCCTCTCTCCTCTCTCCTCCTCTCTCCTCTATCCTCCTCTCTCCTCTATCCTCCTCTCTCCTCTATCCTCCTCTCTCCTCTCTCCTCCTCTCTCCTCTATCCTCCTCTCTCCTCTATCCTCCTCTCTCCTCTATCCTCCTCTCTCCTCTATCCTCCTCTCTCATCTATCCTCTCTCCACTCTCGTCTCTCGATCGTCTCTCGTCTCTCCACTCTTCTCTCTCCTCTCTATTCTGTCTCCTCTGATGCGCAGTCATGCGCTACTCGAAGTATAATGATTTAAATAGAAAAATATGAACCCGCTTTTGTTACTCATCAAAATTGCATGAACTCACCGCCTCGTGCTCTTAGCTTTGGTTTCGCGCCAAATCCGACCGGGCTGCTGCGATTGATCGCCTCCTCCGTGATTCACCTTCGCGGCCGCGCTGGCAGCGGCGGCTTTAGGCGGACCAGCGGCTGCCAGTTCGGCCTGACCGTCCTCCTTCGGCAGGTTCACCACCGGCGGGCCGTCGCTGTTGACAAGAAAATGCGAGTGTTACTAAAAATAGACTGATTAGCTTTGCCACTTCATTTATGCTGCCTTTGCCCAAACCAATCACTCGCTGAAAGGGACGACAATCAGTAAATTAATCGCACCATTCAGGCTCAGGCAGTCAGTCTGCAAATGCTGTAACAGTCGGAAACCAATCAGGCAAATTGATTTCCACTCCCGCTGAGGGATAGGTAAGATGCAGCTGCTCGGTAAGCTAACATGCTGCATAGCTAGGATCACAGCCGATTCAGAATCTTGAATGAAGTACACTGTAAACGCTGGTTTAATATATTTAATAACAAATATTTACAATTCATAACCATACAAGAATAAAATAAGGTGTCATATAACTTACTTTATTGTACGTGCTAATTTTGTTTCAGGTGGATATTGGGTAAAGCAAAAAGTGTTTATCTCATGAAAATACACTTTGCGCGGCATATGAAAATTTTAATGGATTTAATTAGTTCTTGCTAAAGTCCTAATATTGTGCAGATGACAAATAGTACGAGATTAGAAAATTAACAGATATTAGCTCATAATTTTAATTCTATTTATTTTAATTTTAGAGTTTATAAGATTAAAATAATACATGTATATATGTCCTTATTTATTAATGCAAAAAATAATTTACAAAAGTGAAAGCTGCTAATGACACTTAATACATAATGAATATTCAAGTAAAATTTTATAATAGGAAATAAGAAAACATTTCCTTACCAGGGCATATCAAATCCAGATTTTTAAACAAGCAGCATTGCGAATATGGGCACAGGAATTTCAGCAGACAAAAATGATTTTCTCGGATACTAGAATATTATCTCCTTCATTTTTCGTGTATATAAAATCAAGCTGACGTATTAACTGCGATCATTGGCACTGTCTGTATTAATTAAGTCGAATCGCAATATTTCTAAAATTCGACCATATTAAATCATAAATCGCTAATTGCAATTAGCGCTTTATCACAATATAACAAATGAAAAGAAGGCTCTTATCTATGCATACGATACAATTATTTTTTTGTATAAGAAGAAGTTAGTTTTTTTCTTTAAATACTGTTGATTCTTTGCAGCTTTAAAACTATTTTAAGAAAATAACGAAATTTTCTTTCAAGTATAATTAGGTAAATAACTGAGAAGCATCACGCACTTCAATAATTTATTTTCAATTTAATTCATACTAAAATCAAATACTTTAGAGTAGCATTAACTAAGTTTTAGCATTTTTCTAATCCTAAATCACTGTCAGTTACTGTAGTAAAGGTTAGCTTATAACGAATTGTGTTAAAAAACAGATTACGGTGCCATAATAATGTGCAAAGTTTTAAATGGTGGGGCTTTTAAAAGTAATTAAAGACATGGAATAACGAGTTCGTGCAACTTGTTGGTTATACGCAAAAATACTGGGCTGATTTAATTAGCATTGGATAGTTTTGACGCTCCGCGTAAGCAGGACGCCACAAAAAAGTAAGCCAATTCGATAATATCGCAGAGCTGCTGTATAGAATAGAATATAGGATAAAAATCTTTCATCAGTAGCTAAATAAATGTTATGTTTCAATGCTGAGAGCGAAAAGTGGAATTTACTTAACTTGAGAATAAAGACAATAAATGATTTTTCGGATAAATACGCGCTCGTGCGCGTGTAGCAACTGCATCACAAAAATACTTATTTAATGACTATATTATTCAATATTGCATGTAATCAGTGTTCAATAACAAATGATCAGCTTATTTTGGTAGACGAGTCCATGAGAATTAGTGTAGAGAGGTAACAACAAAGAATAAAAATTGTCCGTTTTTGTTTGTTTCAGAAAACGATGATGATATTATCAATTATCATGACATTAACCGCGTATCGATAAGCTAGCTCTTCAACAGAGGCAGTCTCTACTATAAGAAAGGGTAGAACTAGAAGCCTATTGGCTAAGTTATACTACTGCGGGTCTTCCAGGTAAAAATATTTAAGTTCAAGCATTCGTTTTTTTATATACTAGCATAAAAAATGCTGTACTATCAGAATATAGACACATTATTTAAAAAAGCAGGCCACATTGTACAAAGTTTGTGCAATAAACACTTTACATGTTATAAACCGGTTACAGTACATGCAAAGGGTGGTATTAATATGCTAGAATCTGAACTATTGCGCTATTATTTTTTTAGGCATTGCTAGAAGCTAAACAGGTAAGAAAACTACTGTACTTTATATATGAAATTTAGTAAAAAATACCAATCATAATGAGATAATGTGGCAGTTAAAGTTGTAAGAAAACTACTAACAGTAGCTAACATTATATCCCCAACTTTTTAACAGTCTATATTAGAATAAGTTACATTACGCCCTGACCCTGACACACTAGCTGTTTCCTTATACGGTATGGTTTGGAAAAGCCTGCATGCTACTAAACAGTACGAAGCCACGCTTTTTACACCTGGGTTGTTAAAATTCTGAAAGGGGGACTATTCCGAAAACGAAATCTTTTTAACTTTCAATTTCAGATCGCAGCGATAGATTCTTTTATGAAAGTCCAGTCTAGATACATGTAGATAAAGTTAGCTGTCATTTCTGTCATTTGATGAATGGTAAATCTGTTAACTTTCCCCCATACTTGATCGCACATTTATATACTTGAACTGTTCAACGTACAGTTGAGTCTGCAAACTAGTTAAATAAGCCAATCCTACAGTCAACCGCTCAGAAGGCAGTTCACAATGAGATCCATCAGAAGACGATGAATCAGCGCAGCATCACACGGCCGTGGGCTCCTGCTGCTGATTGTCCTCAACTCCATCCGCCTTGCCGGCGCCGCTGCCCAGCAGCTCCAGCGGCAGCACCTCGACATGCGGCGGCAGCTCTTCCGGCTGGCTGATCTTCATGAAGCGCTGCAGAAATTTGACACAGAAAAAGCATTGGGACAAATCAAAGCTAACTGGTAGAATTATTTCTGTGACGCATAAAACTAAAGGGGGGGTCGAATCTTGTGCAGTCAGACAGAGACCGGTTTCTGGCTTGTTTGCCTTCGTCAGTTGACCACAGCCGCACGCTGTACTCTCCCAACCCACTCTCAGTGTGTGCAAATCGTTTCTTTTATGGCGATATTTTTTCGGGCTATGTGAAAGATTTTACGATTCAAATCTTTATTCCTCTACTTTCCTCAGTAGCCTAAATTGAACATCTCAGTATTTCAAACTCTCCGATTGCAACAACAACCCCATCCGAAATTCCAAATCAGTAGTCTAAACCGATCCCAATCCCGATCCTGGATCTTGATCCCAGCTCCTTGTCCAGAATCCCAAACTTGAATAATTATGTTCGGAATCCTTGGTCAGAATCCCAATCCCATCTCAGACTCTTGTCTCGAATCCCGATCCCATCTCAGACTCTTGTCTCGAATCCCGATCCCATCTCAGACTCCTGGCTCGAATCCCCATCTTGTCTCAGACTCTTGTATCGAATCCCGATCCCATCTCAAAACCAGACTCTCAGATCCCTATCCTACTCCCAAATCTTGATTCAGTATTAAAGCTAAAAATCCCGGTCATCGATCTGCAATCAATCGAGCATGGTTGTGACAAAGTTCTCCCGCAGTCCCGCTCACCTCCTTAAGGGTGCCGGGCGTGATGGCTAGCTTGTAGAAAAAGTACACGGGCACCATGACCAGTGAAGACATTGTGATCATCCAGCCGATGCCGATGGCCCACTTGGGAAACGGAATCGCTTCCCCGAGCACCATGACCGGTCGAGACTCGTAAAAGATCAGATTGGCGATGAAGATGGCCTGCGGAATTCCGGGGCGATGAAGCATTCGCATCGAAAGGAAGGAACGGGAAAGGAACAGGGAAAGGAACAGGGAAAGGAACAGGGAAAGGAACAGGGAAAGGAACACGGAAAGGAACAGGGAAAGGAACAGGGAAAGGAACAGGGAAAGTAACAGGGAAAGTAACAGGGAAAGGAACAGGGAAAGAGACAGGGAAGGAAACAGGGAAAGTAACAGGGAAAGTAACAGGGAAAGTAACAGGGAAAGTAACAGGGAAAGGAACAGGGAAAGGAACAGGGAAAGGAACAGGGAAAGGAACAGGGAAAGTAACAGGGAAAGTAACAGGGAAAGTAACAGGGAAAGGAACAGGGAAAGGAACAGGGAAAGGAACAGGGAAAGGAACAGGGAAAGGAACAGGGAAAGGAACAGGGAAAGGAACAGGGAAAGTAACAGGGAAAGGAACAGGGAAAGGAACAGGGAAAGAGACAGGGAAGGAAACAGGGAAAGTAACAGGGAAAGTAACAGGGAAAGGAACAGGGAAAGTAACAGGGAAAGGAACAGGGAAAGGAACAGGGAAAGGAACAGGGAAAGGAACAGGGAAAGTAACAGGGAAAGTAACAGGGAAAGTAACAGGGAAAGGAACAGGGAAAGGAACAGGGAAAGGAACAGGGAAAGGAACAGGGAAAGGAACAGGGAAAGGAACAGGGAAAGGAACAGGGAAAGGAACAGGGAAAGGAACAGGGAAAGTAACAGGGAAAGGAACAGGGAAAGGAACAGGGAAAGAGACAGGGAAGGAAACAGGGAAAGTAACAGGGAAAGTAACAGGGAAAGTAACAGGGAAAGGAACAGGGAAAGGAACAGGGAAAGGAACAGTGAAAGGAATAGGGAAAGGAACAGGGAAAGGAACAGGGAAAGTAACAGGGAAAGGAACAGGGAAAGGAACAGGGAAAGGAACAGGGAAAGTAACAGGGAAAGTAACAGGGAAAGGAACAGAGAAAGGAACAGGGAAAGGAACAGGGAAAGGAACAGGGAAAGTAACAGGGAAAGGAACAGGGAAAGGAACAGGGAAAGGAACAGGGAAAGTAACAGGGAAAGGAACAGAGAAAGGAACAGGGAAAGGAACAGGGAAAGGAACAGGGAAAGGAACAGGGAAAGGAACAGGGAAAGTAACAGGGAAAGGAACAGGGAAAGGAACAGGGAAAGGAACAGGGAAAGGAACAGGGAAAGTAACAGGGAAAGGAACAGAGAAAGGAACAGGGAAAGGAACAGGGAAAGGAACAGGGAAAGGAACAGGGAAAGTAACAGGGAAAGGAACAGAGAAAGGAACAGGGAAAGGAACAGGGAAAGGAACAGGGAAAGGAACAGGGAAAGGAACAGGGAAAGGAACAGGGAAAGGAACAGGGAAAGGAACAGGGAAAGGAACAGGGAAAGGAACAGGGAAAGGAACAGGGAAAGGAACAGGGAGAGACAATAAAAAGGAAATGCACAAGAACTGAGAAGCAGGCACCAGTTCTCACCATGAGAAACACGGGACTGATGAAGGTCCAGCAGATTTGCCAGTAGGGGCCGGGTGCAAAACCAAGCATCTTTTTAACATCCGCGCTGAACCGTTTGTGACCTGAATTGAAAATTTAGCGAAGTAAAAAATAATTGAGGAAGGAACCGAAGAGGCATAGCCATAGGTACGAATTTCCCAGCAACTGACCGTAAAACCAGCACAGGGCGACGCCTTCAACGCAGACGATGAATAACAGAGAGATTGGAGCTCCGTGCTGGTCCAGCAGGTTCAGGACGTAGAAACCGCCCTTTGTATTGCGGTTCGGACAATCGGGATTGTTGATTGCAATAATTCGATCTAATCTATTGCATACTCAATATAATGTAATCTGTCATGTGTTCAGTCTAATCTAATCTATCATATTCTGAATGTAATCTAATCTAATCCATCATAGTCTGAGTCTAATCTAATCTAATCTGTCATCTGTTGAGTCTAATCTAATCCTTCATATTCTGAATGTAATCTAATCTAATCCATCAATATTCTGTATCTAATCTAATCTAATCTGTCATGTGTTGAGTCTAATTTAATCCATCATAGTCTGAATCTAATCTAATCGAATCCATCATATTCTGAATCTAATCTAATCTAATCCATCATATTTTGAATCTAATCTAATCTAACCCATCGTATTCTGAATCTAATCTAATCTAATCTGTCATGTGTTGAGTCTAATCTAATCTAATCCATCATATTCTGAATCTAATCTAATCTAATCCATCTTATTCTGAATCTAATCTAATCTAATCCATCATATTCTGAATCTAATCTAATCTAATCCATCATATTCTGAATCTAATCTAATCTAATCCATTTTATTCTGAATCTAATCAAATCTAATCCGTCAAGTGTTGAGTCTAATCTAATCTAATCCATCGTATTCTGAATCTAATCTAATCTAATCCATCTTATTCTGAATGTAATCTAATCTAATCCATCATATTCTGAATCTAATCTAATCTAATCTAATCTGTCATGTGTTGAGTCTAATCTTATCTAATCCATCGTATTCTGAATCTAATCTAATCTAATCCATCTTATTCTGAATGTACTCGTAATCTAATCTAATCCATCATATTCTGAATCTAATCTAATCTAACGCATCTCGTGGCCGAGATTATCGAACGAACAATGGCTGCGAAACAACCTGCCACAAAAAGGTGTAAAGCTAATCCTACACTAATCCCCAGTACAAACATAGGTGGTGGTGGCCAGGCCGCCAATGAAGCAGTAGACAATCAGGCCGAGAACGAACAGCTCGCGTCTGCGCTGCAGCTTGGGAAATTCGTCCAGAATGCCCGTGATGATGGCCTCAAGACCGCCGTACTGCGGTGGGAGAAACATTGGGGATTTGTGTAGTTTTTGTTTGAATCATGGGAGAATTTGTCCCTGGTTTAAAAGCTTGTTCCTTTGTGTTAATCTTTTGGCTTTGTTTCGAAGTTGAGGTTTCTTTGGTATCTGAGGTATCTGGGGTATCTGGGGTATCTGGGGTAACTGGAGTATCTGAGGTATCTGGGGTATCTGGGGTGACTGGGGTATCTGAGGTATCTGGGGTATCTGGGGTATCTGGGGTGACTGGGGTATCTGGGGTATCTGGGGTGACTGAGGTATCTGAGGTATCTGGGGTATCTGGGGTAACTGGAGTATCTGGGGTATCTGGGGTATCTGGGGTGACTGGGGTATCTGAGGTATCTGGGGTATCTGGGGTGACTGGGGTAACTGGAGTATCTGGGGTATCTGGGGTATCTGGGGTGACTGGGGTATCTGGGGTGACTGGGGTATCTGAGGTATCTGGGGTATCTGGGGTGACTGGGGTAACTGGAGTATCTGGGGTATCTGGGGTATCTGGGGTGACTGGGGTATCTGAGGTATCTGGGGTATCTGGGGTGACTGGGGTAACTGGAGTATCTGGGGTATCTGGGGTATCTGGGGTATCTGGGGTATCTGGATATCTGGGGTATCTGGATATCTGGGGTATCTGGATATCTGGGGTAACTGGGGTATCTGGGATAACTGGGGTAACTGGGGTAACTGGGATAACTGGGGTAACTGGGGTATTTTATATTATCTATAGTTGATTGCTCGTTCAGTGTACACGCACAAATGAACTAAATAAGCGAGTCCTTTGTTTTTAGGTACTAACCGTGCTGTCCAGGCCGAGAGTGATTAGCATGATGAAGAAGAGGATGGCCCAGAACACTGAGCCGCGCAGGGTGCCGATGGCCTCAGGATAAGCCATGAACACCAGGCCGGGACCTGGGGATGGCGTAGATGTAGTGGGTGGATGAGTGGGTGTATAGGGTGGGTATACGAGTGGGTAGACAGGGTGGGTGGATGAGTGGGTGTATAGGGTGGGTATACGAGTGGGTAGATAGGGTGGGTGGATGAGTGGGTGTATAGGGTGGGTGGATGAGTGGGTAGATAGTGTGGGTGGATGTGTGGGTAGATAGGGTGGGTGGATGAGTGGGTAGATAGTGTGGGTGGATGTGTGGGTAGATAGTGTGGGTGGATGAATGGGTAGATAGGGTGGGTGGATGAGTGGGTAGATAGGGTGGGTTGATGAGTGGGTAGATAGGGTGGGTGGATGAATGGGTAGATAGGGTGGGTGGATGTGTGGGTAGATAGGGTGGGTTGATGAGTGGGTAGATAGGGTGGGTTGATGAGTGGGTAGATAGGGTGGGTGGATGAGTGGGTAGATAGGGTGGGTGGATGTGTGGGTAGATAGGGTTGGGTGGATGAGTGGGTAGATAGGGTGAGTGGATGAGTCCTATTGTTAACCAGTAGAGCAGGGTTATTACCCAACAAGCAAGCTCTCACCCTCAGAAGCAACTGTGTCCATGTCTTTGCCCAGCCTGTAGGCCATGTTGCCTAGCACGGAGAACACAACAAAACCGGCCAGAAAGGAGGTGCAGCAGTTGATGGAGCTGGTGATCATGGCGTCACTGCGAAGGTGTTAGTTATGTCAAGAAACTTGAATTTTCAGGACGGCTTAAATTGAACATTGTCAGCATCGTGTACTCTTTAATCTATTGAATAGATGGCTATCATACGAGCTAACATCGTCCCACAACTTTCCCGCCAATGCTGTGTACGCGGGCACGCACTCACAGACACGCTCACACTGGGTGTACAGCGGCCCTGACTTTCTAATCGTAAGGTATGTACACCCTCTGTGCCTTGGGGGGTGGTGGTCCTCATGGGTGTGAAACAACCCGTGGAGCAGACGCGTTCAGACATCCCGAGCTCGCGACCCTCCAGCACTCACGCGTAGCAGTTGTTGTTGAATTTGTTGTAGCTCGACAGCGCCAGCAGGACGCCAAAGCCGGGGCCCAGCGAGAAGAATATCTGCGAGGCGGCATCGTTCCACACCTGCACATCCAGCAGCCTCTCCCACTTGGGAGTCAGGTAGTACCAGATACCGCCCATTGAGCCTTCCAGCATGAGTCCGCGGATTAGCAAGATTAGCAGAACAATGTAGGGCATTGTTGCCGTGAACCACACAGCCTGCGGGAGTTTTGTAAGTCGAGTTAGTAATAACTGGGACATGGGACATAGTGCTCAGAATCATGTACTTTTATCCCACTCTTGCTCCCTCTCTCATCCACTCTGTCTCTCCCTTAATCTCCCTCTGTCTCTCCCTTAATCTCCCTCGGTCTCTCCCTTAATCTCTCTCTGTCTCTCCCTTAATCTCACTCTGTCTCTCCCTTAATCTCACTCGGTCTCTCCCTTAATCTCCCTCTGTCTCTCCCTTAATCTCCCTCTGTCTCTCCCTTAATCTCCCTCTGTCTCTCCCTTAATCTCCCTCGGTCTCTCCCTTAATCTGTCTCTCCCTTAATCTCTCTCTGTCTCTCCCTTAATCTCCCTCTGTCTCTCCCTTAATCTCCCTCTGTCTCTCCCTTTATTTCCCGCTGTCTCTCCCTTAATCTCCCTCTGTCTCTCCCTTAATCTCCCTCTGTCTCTCCCTTAATCTCCCTCTGTCTCTCCCTTAATCTTCCTCTGTCTCTCCCTTAATCTCCCTCTGTCTCTCCCTTAATCTTCCTCTGTCTCTCCCTTAATCTTCCTCTGTCTCTCCCTTAATCTTCCTCTGTCTCTCCCTGTCTCTCCCTCTGTCTCTCCCTTAATCTCCCTCTGTCTCTCCCTTAATCTCCCTCTGTCTCTCCCTTAATCTCCCTCTGTCTCTCCCTTTATCTCCTACTGTCTCTCCCCTACTCCCCCTCTCTGTCTTTAGCCTTAAGTCCCATATCTTTAATTAAATCTTCCCTTCTCTATTGTCATCTTTCCCAGTTGATCAGCCCGATAATCCTCTCCTTATACAGTCGGCATCCTTGTCATTGGCTACCTCTATCGCCGTTTTTACAACTTGTTTTTTTCAACTTTTAAGCGATAGTTTACGGCCATCTATGCAATAGCACATCCGGCTGCCCACTGCTGAACTACACAGACCATAAAAAGAGTTAAAGAAGATTGCAGCAGAGTCGTGGGTGCGATTTGATACCGGGACAGATGCTGCAGCCGCATCAGAGTTCTGCCAGCACTCAGACTTGCCTTAGCGGCTTTTAGCGCCCGATCAGACAAGAGAAATCTCGATGCCGGATGGCCCCCCAACAACTAGCAGCGGGTCCTGGATGACTGCTCCATGATGGAGCATCCCCAATCGGACTTTGACAAATCCCCTTGCCTGCCCCTGTCCAAACTCCGGCTCTCCTTCATCAATTCGAACCGTGTCGGAGATAAACGCTCGCTGAGATGGCATCCGACAATGGAAATCCCAATTCTTCCCCAAATAATGCTGCTCAGCGTCAGCAACCAGTTGACCGAGACCGAGGGCCGAGTGGATGGGAGATGGCCGAAAATCCCCTCTCTAATTGGGATCTAATCCTACAAAATTCTTCCCCACAAATCGCAATCAGATTCCGCAGAGATGAAGAGTGGGATCTGAAAGGCCGAACTGAGGGGAGGATGCAGAACAAAACTGAATTCATATTCTGGCATCCAAAAAGCCAGTCGAACCTTTCCACTGCTCTTGACGCCCTTCCAGATGGAGAAGTACACGATGGCAAAGACGATCACCAGGCAGATGGCGATCTCCGGCTTGACGCCGCCGACATCGCCGATGCCGTTGGAGTTTTGAATCTCCAGGACCTTCTTGCTGCAGTTGGGAGGGGAGGGGTGGGTTGGCAGTTGAGTGAACTTTGGCAGTGACAAGTCGGAGTGAACTCGAAATTGAGGGCCGGAGTGACTCTTAGGAGTGAAAGTCTTTGGCCATGACCCATAGGTTTAAAATTTGAAGTGACGGTCGGAGTGACTGTAGGAGTGACAGTCAAAATTACAGCCGGAGTGACTTTGGGATTGACAGTCGAGGTGACAGCCGAAGTGACTTTAGGAGTAACAGTCAAAATGACAACTGGAGTGACTTTAAGAGTGACAGCCGGAGTTACTTTAGGAGTGACAGTCGGAATGACAGTCGGAGTGACTTTAAGAGTGATAGTCGAGGTGACAACCGGAGTGACTTTACGAGTGAGTTAAAATGACTTAGAGAGTGCCATTCAGAATGACTTAAAGAGTGACAGTCGGAATGACAGCCGGAGTGACTTTAGGACTGACAGTCGAGGTGACAGCCGAAGTGACTTTAGGAGTAACAGTCAAAATGACAACTGGAGTGACTTTAAGAGTGACAGCCGAAGTTACTTTAGGAGTGACAGTCGGAATGACAGTCGGAGTGACTTTAAGAGTGATAGTCGAGGTGACAGCCGGAGTGACTTTACGAGTGAGTTAAAATGACTTAGAGAGCGCCATTCAGAATGACTTAAACAGTGACAGTCGCAGTGACCTTGAGAGTGACCGCACCAGATGGAAATCTCATGCTCACTAGAAGAAGACCTCGCTAGAGGACAGCGTGCAGGTTCCATTTTCGCCTGTCGTGCAGTTCTTGCCAATGTCGCTGTTATTGAGCTTCTGCTCGAAGGTGCGACAGCGCGGCTCGTCCGGCTGGCAGGTCATCCAGGGCAGGACGCCGCCGTTGAAAGTGCAAGCGATGCTCTGATAGAGAAAGTACAGAGCCCAGGCCATGATGGTGTTATAGTAGAAGGCGACGTAGGTGCCAGCAATGCAGATACCGATTCCGACACCTGGTTAGTTAAATTGAAGATTGGACAACCAGGTGAACGGGTTAAGTTTTTGATTTTCGATTATTCTACACCCAATTGTGATTCACTTCTATTTTTCAGACTAAGTTGACTGCTTTAAGGCCCTGCTGTACAACGCCGAGACCTGAACGCTGACGGGACTCGCTTGAACAGAAAGTTGGTGCGGCGCACGCCGGCAAAGCAATCTGTTGCGCCGTCAACGACTCTTACTGGCCGATGCCGACGCCTCGGATCCGGTCGGCCGCGCGGCCTGAGTTCGCGCCCAGGCTCTGAGACGGACCCTGGGGTGCTGCTTTCCCAATAATAATAATAATTGATTACACCTGCCCCAATTGGGCCAGATGTGCAACCGACAGCTCAGCCACAGGTATTGCGCGGCGCATCTGAAGGCTGCACACGGCTGTTCAGTCCAAATACTGGGGGGTCACCACACACATTCAATTACCCCAGCTAATGCTGGCACCCATTTTACAGTTGGGGGAGCTCAAGCAATGCGGAGTTAAGTGTCAGTATTGTTCCAGTAGAATCGGGAATCGAACCCCCGACCTTTCAGTCGTGAGTCCGACGCTCTAACCACTAGGCTACAACCCTCACTAGGCTACAACCCTCACTAGGCTACATCCCTCACTAGGCTACAACTCTCACTAGGCTACAACCCTCACTAGGCTACAAACCTCACTAGGCTACAAACCTCACTAGGCTACAAACCTCACTAGGCTACATCCCTCACTAGGCTACAACTCTCACTAGGCTACAACCCTCACTAGGCTACATCCCTCACTAGGCTACAACTCTCACTAGGCTACAACTCTCACTAGGCTACAAACCTCACTAGGCTACATCCCTCACTAGGCTACATCCCTCACTAGGCTACATCCCTCACTAGGCTACATCCCTCACTAGGCTACATCCCTCACTAGGCTACAAACCTCACTAGGCTACAACCCTCACTAGGCTACATCCCTCACTAGGCTACAACTCTCACTAGGCTACATCCCTCACTAGGCTACATCCCTCACTAGGCTACATCCCTCACTAGGCTACATCCCTCACTAGGCTACATCCCTCACTAGGCTACAAACCTCACTAGGCTACAAACCTCACTAGGCTACATCCCTCACTAGGCTACAACTCTCACTAGGCTACAACCCTCACTAGGCTACATCCCTCACTAGGCTACAAACCTCACTAGGCTACATCCCTCACTAGGCTAAAAACCTCACTAGGCTACAAACCTCACTAGGCTACATCCCTCACTAGGCTACATCCCTCACTAGGCTACAAACCTCACTAGGCTACAACCCTCACTAGGCTACATCCCTCACTAGGCTACAACTCTCACTAGGCTACATCCCTCACTAGGCTACATCCCTCACTAGGCTACATCCCTCACTAGGCTACATCCCTCACTAGGCTACAAACCTCACTAGGCTACAACCCTCACTAGGCTACATCCCTCACTAGGCTACAACTCTCACTAGGCTACATCCCTCACTAGGCTACAACTCTCACTAGGCTACATCCCTCACTAGGCTACATCCCTCACTAGGCTACATCCCTCACTAGGCTACATCCCTCACTAGGCTACAAACCTCACTAGGCTACAAACCTCACTAGGCTACATCCCTCACTAGGCTACAAACCTCACTAGGCTACAACCCTCACTAGGCTACATCCCTCACTAGGCTACAACTCTCACTAGGCTACATCCCTCACTAGGCTACATCCCTCACTAGGCTACATCCCTCACTAGGCTACATCCCTCACTAGGCTACATCCCTCACTAGGCTACAAACCTCACTAGGCTACAAACCTCACTAGGCTACAAACCTCTCTAGGCTACATCCCTCACTAGGCTACATCCCTCACTAGGCTACATCCCTCACTAGGCTACATCCCTCACTAGGCTACAAACCTCACTAGGCTACAAACCTCACTAGGCTACAAACCTCACTAGGCTACATCCCTCACTAGGCTACAAACCTCACTAGGCTACAAACCTCACTAGGCTACAAACCTCACTAGGCTACATCCCCTCACTAGGCTACATCCCTCACTAGGCTACAAACCTCACTAGGCTACAAACCTCACTAGGCTACAAACCTCACTAGGCTACAAACCTCACTAGGCTACAAACCTCACTAGGCTACAAACCTCACTAGGCTACATCCCTCACTAGGCTACAACCCTCACTAGGATACATCCCTCACTAGGCTACAACCCTCACTAGGCTACATCCCTCACTAGGCTACAAACCTCACTAGGCTACAAACCTCACTAGGCTACAAACCTCACTAGGCTACATCCCTCACTAGGCTAAAAACCTCACTAGGCTACAAACCTCACTAGGCTACAACTCCCTACTAGGCTACAACCAAGAACACTTTCCCAAGAACACTCTTTAAATCAGCAGCGTATTTTCTGTGACTGCTCGAGTCTGAATCCATTGCTCATAAAGTGATGTTGACTGCCGGCTCACCTTTGAACATCGGGCAGATGCGCTTCCACACGGTAATGCAGCCGCAGCGCTGGTACTGGCCCAGCGCCAGCTCCATGTAGAACAGTGGCAGGCCGCCGAAGATGTACATGACAAGGTAGGGCACCAGGAATGCGCCTGGAAGTGACACGGCGAGGTGGGTTGGGCTTTTTTGTACACCTTCAGCTTCGTTCTTCTGGTCTCTGTACATTGACGGACGCCCAGCTCACGTCATGCCCTGCCTAACAATCCTAAGTATAGCGCTTTATACTACTCATATCAATTAGTTCAAAATCTCCAGTAGGGTACACAAATATAACTAACTGACTACCTAATTAACAGTCACGTGACAGTCAAGGCGGCAAACCTACCGCCCCCGTTCCTGTAGCAGATGTAGGGGAATCGCCACACGTTGCCGAGGTCGACGGCGAAACCGACAACGGCCAGCAGGAAGTCGATCTTCTGGTTCCAGGTCTCGCGACCGATGGCCGGAGCTTCCACCAGCTGGCAGTCTTCGTAGGGCGGCGGCTTCTGCTGTTGAGGATTTTTTGAGTTTATAAGTGCAATTGTCTACACAGCTCGTATTCCGAAGTAAGAATAGAAGCATGCTAAATTGTCCGTCCCAGACTCCTTCATCAGCTCACCCCATCGTCGGCCTCCTTCGGCAGCAGCCGCATAGGCGTTGAATTGAGCATCGGCTCAGCCTCGGGCTCCAGCCGCTTCTCAGCGGCTTCAATCTCCTCGTCTTCCTTCTGCATCCCTTTGTTAGGCTCAGATGGTTGAGTAGGTTGCAGGCCGGATTCTGAGCTGCTGTTGCTGAGCTCGGAGACCAGATATTGGCGGAATCCTATTCAGCCAGCCTGTTGCTAGTGGGAGATGAATAAGAAGGCGACTCTGCAATATAAGAGGAAGGCGAGGAGGCGGGGCCGGCAGCAGCAGCAGCCTCGACCAGCGCGGGAGGAGGGTGGTTGGCCGCTCTTTAGCTGGGGCAGCCAATGGGCCCGGGGACTCAACTCAAGAGAGAGAGAGAGAGAGACGGGCTCCATAAGAATTGCCAGGCAACTCAAAACTATCGACAGAGCCCCAAGGACAACAGGGATAAGATGACGGACAATCAGAGCGAAAAGGGAACCATTTTCTGACTCCCTGCTCATTCTGCATCCCTAATCTCCATGTAAGTGATAGCCAGATGCTTCATTAACGATGTCTGGAAGTTGCCGTCGGAGTTATGAGAAGTTGAGCCCGCCGGGGGATCAGGGAGCAGGAAGAACGGGCCTGGAAGCAGAGGAAGACGGAAGCCCCAGAGAAGGCTCCCGGAGGGATAAAGAAGAAATGGGAGTCGGGGCGAACTGGGGGCCCCCGCTTTGTCTTGCCGATGCGGCAAGAAATCGGGGCAATAAGGCGAAGGCTTTCCCTAGCGGAATCGACAGGATTTCGCGTGTCAACGGCACCGAAATTCGCCTCCACTGGGCTCAGCGGCCGGGCTTTTCTCTGCATCCGCTAGACTAGTGGAAACTTTGCTTGCGCCCGACTTTTAGCAGCAGCAACAGCAGAAGCAGCAAGCGCTTTAGGAAGCAAAAACAAACGCGTATTGACTCAGGCAACTTTGCCCAGGGGCCATGCAGTAAGAGTTGAAGAAGAGGAGCTTGTCCGCGTACTTCCAGCGCGACCAATGCTTGCCAATTTGTTTCTCTTAGTACAGGTAATTCTTCTAGCAGTTGAGAGCTAACTAAATAAAATAGAACACCTCACGCAGAGGAAGTTTTAGCTTGCTTTTCAAAAGCATCGATTGAGACACCAGCTATGTGCGTAATATTTTGACTTTTGGCTTCATAATAAGTGCCATAGACAAAACTTTGACAATTCAATTTGGGCTCTTCGGCCCAGGCCCTCAAAAATCATGAGACGTCGTTTGAGAGGCTGCTGCTGGCATCCTTCGTTGTGCTGATGTCTATGGCCGAATCATCAACTTGCTCGCCTTTTCCGTCTATGTCTATGGGCAAGACCCACAACTTGGTTGGCTTTACTACACCTTTTCACGTTCGATTTTGAACAAAGTCCAGTTCTAAAAAAACTAGCGGAAATTCAATTCAGACAATTCAGACTGGGGCAACAAAACCCAGTTCAAAACATTCTGCTACGGAAGCGAGGTTTAGCCATAGACAAAATTGTCCCCAGTCGGAATTGTCTGAATTGAATTTCCGCTAGTTTTTTTAGAACTGGACTTTGTTCAAAATTGAACGTGAAAAGGTGTACCAACTTGGCTGACAAAAGCAATTCTAATTTGACCTTCTTTGGTCAGAGTGTCGAGGCTGTATTTTAATTATTTGGATTCGAGCGAAGCGTCGAGATATGAGGTGCGTCCGGAAAGTTTGGACACTTAATCCCAGAGAAAAAATGAAACAAGGTTATACTTAAAATTGTGTCAGTTTAAAGCCGCAAATTTCTTCTCTGTAATAAATTCAATCTCGTATTTGACTTACTTGACTTAGCTGCAGAGGGCTCCGTGCGTCCGGAAACAGCGAGGAGACGCTAGTGCTGCGGTGTCGCGCAAGGAGTTCCGGTGGTGCCGGTGTCCGCAGCGTGGTCCCTCCGGAGAGTCCAGGAGGTGGACTGTCGCTCGCCCGGTAGCCCTTAGGTAGCGGACGAGCTGGCAGAGATTCTCGGGCCTGAAAACGTCGGAGAGGTCCGGGTTTGGGCCGAGGTAGGTGAGCCTGTCCTGAGTAAAGGCGGGGCATTCACAGATAAAGTGCCCCACATTCTCGACACCGGAGAGGAAGAAAGGGCATTCCTCACTGCGGATTTTTCCCTAGAGGTGACGATGCCTGGCAAAACAGCCATGACCCGAGAGGGCCATGGCCACCGCCCTGATGTCCCTGCGGTTGAGTCCAAGCAGGGCCCTGCGCAGGGCGGATTCGATCTCGTATATTTTGGCCATTTTGGGTCATCCCTGATGCCAGCAGGGATCATTTGGCAGGCAAGGTCTGACGCCATGGTCTTTTAAGACTTGACTTAGCTGCAGGATGGTTGGCCAGGATCGCCCATTCCGCTAAGTTCTTTCAAGACAATGCTGCTCTGATGCGATTGACCGGAATGCTCAAGCCATGGGAGGAGTGTATTGCTACAGGTGGAGACTATGGCGCGATCATGATTTGCGAATTTCTCGTCGTGAGTGATTAAGAAGTCCTTGAGATATATTCTTTTAGTCTATGGCCTAAACTTCAGCTACTGTATTTTTTCCAGTGTGTTTAAGCTGACACGGCAATCAGAATATCTGATGATACAGGCCCTCGTAATCTTTCACGTCAATGCTAATACGCGGAAGGGGGGCGGTTAGCAACTAAACAAATTTGAAGTAATAAATGATACCGAACTTGATATCGTTTACAGTCAGCCTGGTTCTCAAGTTTAATACGCAAAATGTATAAGATCCATATCAAACTTTGGCGTGCTTTTGAGACTGAAAGCTGAGACTTTCTAAGGCCGATAATATACGAGGAATACGCGCTACAAGATGAAGGATTGACAGGTGAACTATGACGTCATTAGAAAGCGATTCTTAACCGAGCCCATGAACACGGAGCAGAAGACACTGTGTATGTTCGTCTAAAATTGTGCTGCATGCCATCTCGATAACAAAATAAGATATCACTTTAGCAGCCATACTAAAGGAACTCGTGCATTAAGAAGGCAGTCAATGTCATCAAAAGGTGAGCTTGCCATAATCTGAGGACTGATTCCACTGTGCCACTATCTGAGGACTGATGCCACTGTGCCACTATCTGAGGACTGATGCCACTGTGCCACTATCTGAGGACTGATGCCACTGTGCCATTATCTGAGGACTGATGCCACTGTGCCACTATCTGAGGACTGATTCCACTGTGCCACTATCTGAGGACTGATGCCACTGTGCCACTATCTGAGGAATGATGCCATTGTGCCACTATCTGAGGACTGATTCCACTGTGCCACTATGTGAGGACTGATTCCACTGTGCCACTATCTGAGGAATGATGCCATTGCGCCACTTTCTGAGAACTGATGCCACTGTGCCACTATTTAAGGACTGATGCCATTGTGCCATTATCTGAGGACTGATGCCATTGTGCCACTATCTAAGGACTGATGCCACTGTGCCACTATCTGAGGACTGATTCCACTGTGCCACTATCTGAGGACTGATTCCACTGTGCCACTATCTGAGGACTGATTCCACTGTGCCACTATCTGAGGACTGATTCCACTGTGTCACCATTAGGAGCGCAATGCCTTAATTCCGTGTCTTTAATTATTAACAGCAAGGTATCGTTCATAATCTGAAGCGAGAATACCCCTGTCGTGTTAAAAATTCTTTTTTAAGTCTAATTAAAATTTCTAAAATTAACAGCAATTAAAGCAAGCTTATGAAATTGTCCTGGTTTTCGGATACGGCAAGCAGGGTGAGGACCGAGAAGGACTGACTGACGTTCCTGTAGACACAAAGTCAGTTTAAATGTCCTCTGTATTTATTTGTAACGAGTACAAAGTAACGAGGATTTGTGATGAATATTTTCTTAGCCAGCGATCAACCAAGAGACGGTGCCTTTCAAACGGAAGATAAACTTTTTAAAAACAAGTCAATATCTGAAATATTGTGACATTTGAATTAATTAAATTGCGTTCAATTTCGTATAGCAAAATATGTTTTGTATTTATCTGTTGCAATACAGACACGAAAGCGACAGCTTCAGTCAGACAAACTCAAAAAATAGATAGGAAAGTGAACATGAATGGCTAAATAACTACTGACAGCTGACAGTAGTATGCAATGTACAAAATGCAATATAATTCAGAAAGAAATTTTTATCACCAGATATCGCTTTATTGTGGGATTATATAAAATAGGATCAGAGATTATGGCTACTCAGATTGGGGATCAGGGATTATGGCTACTCAGATTGGGGATCAGGGATTATGGCTACTCAGATTGGGGATCAGGGATTATGGCTACTCAGATTGGGGATCAGGGATTATGGCTACTCAGATTGGGGATCAGGGATTATGGCTACTCAGATTGGGGATCAGGGATTATGGCTACTCAGATTGGGGATCAGGGATTATGGCTACTCAGATTGGGGATCAGGGATTATGGCTACTCAGATTGGGGATCAGGGATTATGGCTACTCAGATTGGGGATCAGGGATTATGGCTACTCAGATTGGGGATCAGGGATTATGGCTACTCAGATTGGGGATCAGGGATTATGGCTACTTAGATAGGGGATCAGGGATTATGGCTACTCAGATTGGGGATCAGGGATTATGGCTATTCAGATTGGGGATCAGGGATTATGGCTATTCAGATTGGGGATCAGGGATTATGGCTACTTAGATAGGGGATCAGGGATTATGGCTACTCAGATTGGGGATCAGGGATTATGGCTATTCAGATTGGGGATCAGGGATTATGGCTATTCAGATTGGGGATCAGGGATTATGGCTACTCAGATTGGGGATCAGGGATTATGGCTACTCAAATTGGGGATCAGGGATTATGGCTATTCAGATTGGGGATCAGGGATTATGGCTACTTAGATAGGGGATCAGGGATTATGGCTACTCAGATTGGGGATCAGGGATTATGGCTATTCAGATTGGGGATCAGGGATTATGGCTATTCAGATTGGGGATCAGGGATTATGGCTACTTAAATTGGGGATCAGGGATTATGGCTACTCAAATTGGGGATCAGGGATTATGGCTACTCAGTTGAGGAATTTAAGCCGGCCTATCAAGGTGCCCCACAGTCAGAGCCAACAGCCGCGCCTCCGACGGTCGCAGAAGCGACAGCAGTTGTTCGGCGCTCGGCCGAAGAAGCTCGCAAAGCAGCCGAGCCGGCGCGAACTCCGAAGCGGCTGAGGCGGCCGACGCCACGACTGCCGCAGCAGCTGTCGGCGCCGCCTCCGCGCCGCCAGTCCGCAGGCGCACCAGAGACCGCAGCAGTGGACGCAGGCAGGGCAGGGCTGAGCAGACCAGATCACCGCCTGCCGGGCAGTCATCGACCAGCCAGTGCAATCCGGCTGCAGCGAATCGGTCCAGCCGTCTCCGACGCCGCTCACTTGATGCCGACGGCGGCAGCAGTAGCAGAAGCAGCAGCTCCCAGAGCAGAGCTTTACGCCTGCCAGGCCGGTTGCTAGGGAAGCTTAATAGCCAATCAGCACCGGTTGCTAAGGACGGGTTGACTCGCGCTAGAGCCAAGATGTTTTTGCGGACGGCGTCTTGAATGGCAAGGCGCGGACAGTCGGCGACAGTGGAGATGTCAGAGCAGCAGCAGCAGCAGCAGATGTCTTCGGAGGCTTCGTCAGGCTGCTGCTCGACAGTCAGCATCAGTTCGAGGAGCTGGCGAAACCTGGCCGGCGTCAGGTGGGCGTCGAGACGCGCATCCGAGGCGGCTTCAGTGACGGATCGCGCAAGCGGATTGACGGAGGGAGTGGCGCCGTTGTCAAGGTCATGAAGGCTTCGGCTGTCGGACTGCGGAGGAGGCGGAGGCGGCGGATGAAGCAGCCAGACTAGGCGCGACTGCAGCTGCGGGATGGATTTGGAGAGTTGTCAGTCCAGCCAAGAGATACTTAAACTAGATTGAGCTACTCAGGCATATATACTTAGTAAAACAGCTTTCTACTTTTAGTTCAGTAGCAAAGAAGAATACATAAGCTATTTTATAAGAATAGAGGCAGCTGAAATGACTTTGATAAGTTTAGAAGCCCAAGCTTGCAGACGTAAACAACTTGCTAATTTGATTAGCAATAATGTACATTAGCCAGTCCACTGAAATGTACATGGCAGCTTTAAGATGGAATTCCGAGAAAGGCAATAAAATTGGGGCGGGTCGGGGAGTAGTGTGGAAAGGCGGGATTGGAGGGTTTAAGCTGGGGGTAAGAGCCAATAAATGAGTATTGGCTTTAAAAATACATCAAAATGCTTCCGTCTAACCTACTAATCGAACTGAAAGTAGCTTACACGCCAATGTGCTGAGTGAACTATGTAGTTATTCTAGTACTTGTGGGCGGAGGTAGAGGTTTTGTGTGGTTGGAAAGGGTTTTAAGCTAAGAGGGGGGTATGAGCCAATAAAACAGCCTTGCCTTTAAAAATACACTAATGTGCTTCTATTTAACTTTCTACTGAACTGAATAGTAGTAACTTACTACTATTCTTACTGATAGTAGTTGTTCTAGTAACTGCGTGAGGATTAGAGAAGCATGTCAGTCCTACTCTATGATTTTATGAAGGTGTGCCAGTCCTACTCTATGATTTTTTGAAGGTGTGCCAGTCCTACTCTAATGATTTTATGAAGGTGTGCCAGTCCTACTCTAGGATGAGGGTGTGCCAGTCCTACTCTAGGATGAGGGTGTGCCAGTCCTACTTTAGGATGAGGATGTGCCAGTCCTACTCTAGGATGAGGGTGTGCCAGTCCTACTTTAGGATGAGGGTGTGCCAGTCCTACTTTAGGATGAGGGTGTGCCAGTCCTACTCTAGGATGAGGGTGTGCCAGTCCTACTTTAGGATGAGGGTGTGCCAGTCCTACTTTAGGATGAGGGTGTGCCAGTCCTACTTTAGGATGAGGGTGTGCCAGTCCTACTTTAGGATGAGGGTGTGCCAGTCCTACTTTAGGATGAGGGTGTGCCAGTCCTACTTTAGGATGAGGGTGTGCCAGTCCTACATAAGAAAATGCTATAATGGTACGAAATTGCACTAAGATGAACCCGCTATACTGCACACTACTCAGTGCAGTAGACAGTCGCGCGCATTCACGGGGTTGGGATCGCTTTGTAATGGGCAAGGACAAGAAAGGTGAGGAGCGAAGAAAGACCTGAAGAGGTTGCACACAAATTTGCGGGCAAGGTAGACAGAGAAACAGAACATGCCCTAGCTAACACGCACTATATAGATCGTCAAGGTTGTACCTCTCAGTCACGAAGCGCATGGATACTTGGCCACCCACCCAGCACCTACCCAGGCACCAGCTGCTGCTCATGCGCTTCTTCTCACTCGCATCTCTGTGTACCAATCCGACACTAGCCTCCGGGTGTTTCCAGAGACGCATTACATTCCCCCCTGTCCCTGTCCTCACTCTCTTCCCCTAACAGTACGAGTACTTATCAACAGAGTACAATGCGTTCAATTCAATAACTTCTACTGCCGTACAGGCAACTAATAAGGCATTCAGGCGTACACGCGCCAAGGCTGGCGTACAGTTAGCCAAATTTGGCTAACCTTAACGGCCAGGAACTTAATGTTGCACTTTTCTAGTTACTAGCTATTTTTGTAAACGGGTCAAGCCACACAAATTGCTGCAAGAAATGAATAGAAATGGATGAATTCTAAGTACAACAAACGCTATCCATTAGAAGACTGCATTTAATTTGGTAATATAGCCGTACTAGTCATATAATACACTCAGTCCCTACAGTGTCTGAGTCCTATGCTGGCATTAACTCACTGCACTACCTGCGTCCTATGCTCACTCACTGCTTGTGTCCTTACTGGCATTCACTGCACTGTGTTCAATACTGGCATTCACTGCACTGTGTTCAATACTGGCATTCACTGCACTCTGTGTCCTACACTGGCATTTACTCACTGCCTATACTGAAATTCACTCACTGTCTGTGTCCTACACTGGCATTCACTCACTTTATGTGTCCTACACTGGCATTCACTCACTGTCTGTGTCCTATACTGGCATTCACCCACTGTCTGTGTCCTATACTGGCATTCACTCACTGTCTGTGTCCTACACTGGCATTCACCCACTGTCTGTGTCCTACACTGGCATTCACCCACTGTCTGTGTCCTACACTGGCATTCACTGCACTCTGTGTCCTACACTGGCATTCACTGCACTCTGTGTCCTACACTGGCATTTACTCACTGCCTATACTGAAATTTACTCACTGTCTGTGTCCTACACTGGCATTCACTCACTTTATGTGTCCTACACTGGCATTCACTCACTGTCTGTGTCCTATACTGGCATTCACTCACTGTCTGTGTCCTATACTGGCATTCACTCACTGTCTGTGTCCTACACTGGCATTCACTCACTGTCTGTGTCCCATACTGGCATTCACTCACTGTCTGTGTCCTATACTGGCATTCACCCACTGTCTGTGTCCCATACTGGCATTCACTCACTGTCTGTGTCCTACACTGGCATTCACTCACTGTCTGTGTCCTATACTGGCATTCACCCACTGTCTGTGTCCTATACTGGCATTCACCCACTGTCTGTGTCCTACACTGGCATTCACCCACTGTCTGTGTCCTACACTGGCATTCACCCACTGTCTGTGTCCTACACTGGCATTCACTCACTGTCTGTGTCCTATACTGGCATTCACCCACTGTCTGTGTCCTACACTGGCATTCACCCACTGTCTGTGTCCTACACTGGCATTCACTCACTGTCTGTGTCCTATACTGGCATTCACCCACTGTCTGTGTCCTACACTGGCATTCACCCACTGTCTGTGTCCTACACTGGCATTTACTCACTGTCTGTGTCCCATACTGGCATTCACTCACTGTCTGTGTCCTATACTGGCATTCACCCACTGTCTGTGTCCCATACTGGCATTCACTCACTGTCTGTGTCCTATACTGGCATTCACTCACTGTCTGTGTCCTACACTGGCATTCACTCACTGTCTGTGTCCCATACTGGCATTCACTCACTGTCTGTGTCCTATACTGGCATTCACCCACTGTCTGTGTCCCATACTGGCATTCACTCACTGTCTGTGTCCTACACTGGCATTCACTCACTGTCTGTGTCCTATACTGGCATTCACCCACTGTCTGTGTCCTATACTGGCATTCACCCACTGTCTGTGTCCTACACTGGCATTCACCCACTGTCTGTGTCCTACACTGGCATTCACCACTGTCTGTGTCCTACACTGGCATTCACTCACTGTCTGTGTCCTATACTGGCATTCACCCACTGTCTGTGTCCTACACTGGCATTCACCCACTGTCTGTGTCCTACACTGGCATTCACTCACTGTCTGTGTCCTATACTGGCATTCACCCACTGTCTGTGTCCTACACTGGCATTCACCCACTGTCTGTGTCCTACACTGGCATTTACTCACTGTCTGTGTCCCATACTGGCATTCACTCACTGTCTGTGTCCTATACTGGCATTCACCCACTGTCTGTGTCCCATACTGGCATTCACTCACTGTCTGTGTCCTACACTGGCATTCACTCACTGTCTGTGTCCTATACTGGCATTCACCCACTGTCTGTGTCCTATACTGGCATTCACCCACTGTCTGTGTCCTATACTGGCATTCACCCACTGTCTGTGTCCTACACTGGCATTCACCCACTGTCTGTGTCCTACACTGGCATTCACCCACTGTCTGTGTCCTACACTGGCATTCACTCACTGTCTGTGTCCCATACTGGCATTCACCCACTGTCTGTGTCCTACACTGGCATTCACCCACTGTCTGTGTCCTACACTGGCATTCACTCACTGTCTGTGTCCTATACTGGCATTCACCCACTGTCTGTGTCCCATACTGGCATAAGCCTGCATGAAAAAGGAATCAATGACAAGGTGGAACGAAAGATGAAAGTTTTAACAGCAAATACATTTTTGTGCTCAGTATTTTATTCTTATATATGACAAAGAAAAAACATAGACAGACATACATATGCATGTATATATTGGCAGCCATTAACTTAGTGTAACTATAATATTGTCTACTCACAGTACGGGTATGCTTAGTTTATATATTTTCTCGGGCGCAACCAGACAACAAGATCTCAGAGAGAAATAGGGATCAGCAATCGAGATAGCAACTATTGATGAGTAAAATCGCAAGGAACCCATTTTGGGGATCTATTTTAGAAAAAAGCGGTTTCAGAGGACGTACAAAAAGGAGCAGTTACAGTAGATACGCGCAATACATCAAGTATGAAAAAAAGCTCCCACTGTAGTAGACTATGCAAAAAATCTGTCTGCAGCGCTTTAACAATAGCTAATTAAAACAGACAATATAAGATGAATAGATATTAGTGTATATAGATAGATCAAAAAGCACATAGAATTTACATGCATGGCAGCACAATAAAGCGAACTTGGCACAATCAGACAGAGGACAAACAACAATTATGTAACACAACTATATTATCAATAGTTAGCTATAGAAAGCTATAATATTCTGAACTGCGTTAGAAAATCTTACAGAGGCTCCGTTTCTCTTTTAAATTCTAAAAACAGAAAATAACAAGCACAATACGCTTCTCTAACCATAAACATCTACTACAAATATCTGTGTGCGCAGCATTGCTTTTGACAGCAGTTGACTTGGTCTTGCCAATAGACATAAACATAAACGGAACAAGGCAAGCAGGTTGGTGATTCTGCCATAGACATCGGTACAAAGAAGGATGAGAGCAGCAACCCCTCTCTCTCTCTCTCTCTCTCTCTCTCTCTCTCTCTCTCTCTGGTTGTCTGTCTGTCTGTCTGTCTGTCTGTCTGTCTGTCTATGGCTATGGGCAAAGACCAAATCTACAGCTGCCAAATGGCAATGGCTTAATTATCAAATTGGCTGACAAAAGCTTTTATTCTTTGACTACTGGTTTTTGTATGCTAAGTGACTTTTTTCTATCAATCTGAGACTGAATAGCAAGAATGCGTTATAGTCTATGGCCAACCCATATGTTTACATGTTTCTAATATGTTTCTCACTTAGCTTGAAAAAATTCCCACTTTGCTTGCTAGGCGTGCCGAAAATGCTAGGCTGAAGCCAGGGTTGGCCATAGACTACAACGAATTCCTGCTATTCAGTCTCAGATTGCTAGATTTGATATATTATTCAAGTACAGCAAATACAGCAAATTGTTGACAACAAGCAAACTTTAGGGGAAATTAATTATATTCTCAGTCCTTTAATTATTATGTTAAAATGCTTTCACACAAATAGCATTGAACACTGGGTAAAAATAAGATGGCATAATATTGGCAAGAGAGAAACGATAGACAGAAACAGATCGATCTGTACAAAAACAGCGCCAAAAATATCTAACTTTGAAATATGGAAACAGAAAAGCGACGAATCTAGTGGAAAATATAATAAATATGATGAATGGAAACCACTGCAATCGTGTCCACACAACAATAAAGGGCGGGCCAGACAAAAGTCAGAATAAAAACTTTCTTAAAGAAAACTACACAGCTTTTATTTGAAAAGAAACGACTCCGTACAATTGACATGTAACAGACAAGCGCCGAGACAATTAAAGCTTATAGCTGATGATTTGTATAGATAGGTGGGCAAATTCGGGTTTGATGCAGTACAGGTTTATGCATTCAACTCAATCTTTTTTACCGACAAGTTCATCTTTTTGGTCCATTTTAAAGAATGATAATAGATTAATAACAAGCAATATGCTGCCACTACCGTCACCATGTTCAACGCTTTGGAGCAGGAGGCTGGGACCGTTCTTCAGCACAGGCTTGCTGAAGGATGCGAGGATTTTGGTGCGGCATCTGCTGCTGCTGTTGGTACTGCAGCGGCGGCGGCGGGGGCGGCGGCGGCGGCATCGGATTAGCAGCAGGAGCTGGCGCCGCCGACTGCATCGTCATGGATCCGGGGCGCATAGTTTTAAAGTACAACCGGCTGCGAAACTGGTCCGGGCACGAGTCCGAGCTGGTGCAATCGTCCTCCGGGCTGGAGCGTTCGGTAGGCGAAGCGGCGTGAATGCCCAGGCCGCGGGTGATCACTTCGGTGCAGTGTTCAAAACTAGGCGGCTCTAGACTGGACCAGGACTCCAGGCCCATCTTCAAGTTGACTGTGAAACCCTGGCGCAGCAGCAGTTTGCTAACGTACAGATCGCACTGTTCGGAATGCTCGCTAATGTCCAGCTTGGTCGAGCTGATCCGGTATAGGGCGCGAAGAGTGGCCCCGCGCAGGCCCTCGGTACGCGAGATGATGCCAATATCGTCTATAATGCTGTGATCGAGCAGGGCCAGCAGCTTCAGCATTGAAATCTCGCCCCGGTCCAGCTGCATATGATCAAACGATTGCAGCATGCCGCACAGGGTTGAGTAGAAATCCTGCGGCACCTGGCAGGCGACGGCCTCATTCGGACCGATGGAGAAGTTGCTGGCAAACTGGACGAATCCGTTGTAGGGGATAGACCTGGCCAGGGTGTCCATGAGCAGGATGACGAACCAGTTCTTAGCTAGCAGAGAGATTCGGTCCTGCAGCAGCAGTGCGTCCAGGCACTTCAACGAATTGCTCCAGACGATAACAGAGTTCAGGCCGCGAATAAACCAGTCGCGTATGGCGGCCGAAAAGGCAGCCGCACCGTCCGGTCCGCCCGGCCAGTGGCCAACGGTAAGCGGCCGCATCATAGCGTCGTTGGCAACGGCCTCGCGAATAAAACTATCCAGCGGATTCATGGAAGCCAAGAATTTTTCTGAGCCGGCCGAGTTGTTGCACTGATGACGCAGGCGACGCTCTGCACCAATGTCGCCGTTGCTGACGTTCTGAGCAGCCTGCTGCTGCGGTGGCGGTACATCGGCACACGATGATGCGGCTGGGCCAGCTGTGGCCGGGTTGGCGGGTACACCGGCAGCCGCAATCTGTTCAACCAGCTGGTCGAATTGCTCGCGCGAAGTGCGCTTGCACTTTTTGCGACCGCCGCGAGTTCGGTCCATACGGACGTCTGCGATTGGCGGCAGAGAGAGGGGCGTTTGATCAGACTGAATATACAGTTTTTTAGGCTCAGTGGAAGCCGCTAACCCACATCACAATTACACACTGTCACAATTACACAGTCACAATTACACAGTCACAATTACACAGTCACAATTACACACAGTCACAATTACAGTTACAATTACACACAGTCACAATTACACACAGTCACAATTACACACAGTCACAATTACACACAGTCACAATTACACACAGTCACAATTACACAGTCACAATTACACACAGTCACAATTAAACACAGTCACAATTACACACAGTCACAATTACACACAGTCACAATTACACACAGTCACAATTACACACAGTCACAATTACACACAGTCACAATTACACAGTCACAATTACACACAGTCACAAGCACACACAGTCACAATTACACACAGTCACAATTACACAGTCACAATTACACACAGTCACAATTACACAGTCACAATTACACTCAGTCACAATTACACACAGTCACAATTACACACAGTCACAATTACACACAGTCACAAGCATACACAGTCACAATTACACACAGTCACAAGCATACACAGTCACAATTACACACAGTCACAATTACACACAGTCACAATTACACACAGTCACAAGCATACACAGTCACAATTACACACAGTCACAAGCATACACAGTCACAATTACACACAGTCACAATTACACACAGTCACAAGCATACACAGTCACAATTACACACAGTCACAAGCATACACAGTCACAATTACACACAGTCACAATTACACACAGTCACAATTACACAGTCACAATTACACACAGTCACAAGCACACACAGTCACAATTACACACAGTCACAATTACACAGTCACAATTACACACAGTCACAATTACACAGTCACAATTACACACAGTCACAATTACACACAGTCACAATTACACACAGTCACAAGCATACACAGTCACAATTACACACAGTCACAATTACACACAGTCACAAGCATACACAGTCACAATTACACAGTCACAAGCATACACAGTCACAATTACACACAGTCACAATTACACACAGTCACAAGCATACACAGTCACAATTACACACAGTCACAATTACACACAGTCACAAGCATACACAGTCACAATTACACACAGTCACAATTACACACAGTCACAATTACACACAGTCACAATTACAGTTACAGTTACACACAGTCACAATTACACACAGTCACAATTACACACAGTCACAATTACACACAGTCACAATTACACACAGTCACAAGCACACACTGTCACAGTTACACACAGTCACAAGCACACTGTCACAATTACACACAGTCACAAGCACACATAGTCACAAGCACATAGTCACAAATATGCACAATCACAAGCACACGCAGTCACGAATACGCACCGTTAGAAGCACAAGCAGTCAAAAGCACGCACAGTCACAAGCACGCAGTCACAAGCACAGTCACAAGCACCGTTACAAGCACGCAAGTCAAAAGCGCGCAAATGATAGTGACCCATATTCTGGTATGCAATCTTACTAACCAAGAAAACATTTTAGATACAGAAGAGTAACAAAATTTTGCATTCCATCAGCAAGAGTAAGCATTAAAAGGAGTATATACTAGACTGAGAAGGCTCAGTTAATATTGAGTAATGGCAAGTTATGACAAATATATGGCCAGTAGACAGCTGCAATATCTGCAATGCATTCATTACGCTCGTACTAACCCAGTAAAGAGACAAACGGGTGAAAGACGGACGGAGTCAGAAAGAAGACTTGACATTACCCTACTGACTATGTTGCAAGCTTTGAGAGCTTACTAAAAACCGTCTCGGTGCAAAGCTTCTTTAGCTCAGAGCCAGCTACAGCATATCCTAGATCGTAAGTGATTCCTGAGAAGCCGCAACCGCTTCTGTAAGGACTAATAAATCCATCCAGCTTTGAGAAGACCATCAACAGCTTAAAGCTCAAACAGCTTTTAAAGCTAAATAATATTTTAAACGCATGAAGTCTTGCTGCTGACAAATGCATTACGAGACGAAGGTGTGAAGCCTTACTAGAGTAGAAAGTTACTAGATTAAGAAATTATGCATTAAGAGAGAAATTCTGAAACATTGCTGCAGCTTAGGTAAGAATACCCCTCCCCATAAGAGCTGGGGGACAACGGCTGCCTTCTGAAGGATCCTCCTGATGGGAGCAGGGACTGCCTTCTGAAGGATCCTCCTGATGGGAGCAGGGACTGCCTTCTGAAGGATCATCCTGATGGGAGCAGGGACTGCCTTCTGAAGGATCCTCCTGATGGGAGCAGGGACTGCCTTCTGAATGACCCTCATGATGGGGGCAGTGCCTTCTGAATGATCCTCCTGATGGGAGCAGGGACTGCCTTCTGAATGACCCTCATGATGGGGGCAGTGTCTTCTGAATGATCCTCCTGATGGGAGCAGGGACAATAAAGAAGCCGAAAATAGCTGTTGGATTCATGGCACAAAGTATCGTCTGCGCCTTGCAGAAACAGTGACCAGTTTGGCTAATAAAAAGCCAGAGCGCTAAAAGCCCGTCCGGCGAAAGGAAAGGCCAGACAGTCATTAAGAAAATTAACAGGCCATGCTAACGAGACTCAAGACTGCTCGGAACCTAGGTAAAATAGCCTAGGTAACCTAGGCAGATAAGCGGAAGGATCATTATAGGCTAGCAGGTAAGTTGGCAATTAGCTGGCAATATTAATAAAACATGGCTTGTTATTATTGCCAAAACCGGGATGACAGTCATAAGCTCATTAGGAGATCTATGAGGATTTCAGGATGACAGTCATAAGCTCATTAGGAGATCTATGAGGATTTCAGGATGACAGTCATAAGCTCATTAGGAGATCTATGAGGATTTCAGGATGACAGTCATAAGCTCATTATGAGATCTATGAGGATTTCAGGATGACAGTCATAAGCTCATTGGGAGATCTATGAGGATTTCAGGATGACAGTCATAAGCTCATTAGGAGATCTATGAGGATTTCAGGATGACAGTCATAAGCTCATTAGGAGATCTATGAGGATTTTAGGATGACAGTCATAAGCTCATTGGGAGATCTATGAGGATTTCAGGATGACAGTCATAAGCTCATTATGAGATCAATGAGGATTTTAGGATGACAGTCATAAGCTCATTGGGAGATCTATGAGGATTTCAGGATGACAGTCATAAGGTCATTATGAGATCAATGAGGATTTTAGGATGACAGTCATAAGCTCATTAGGAGATCTATGAGGATTTTTCAGGATGACAGTCATAAGCTCATTAGGAGATCTATGAGGATTTTTTCAGGATGACAGTCATAAGCTAATTATGATATCTATGAGGATTTTAGGATGACGGTCATAAGCTCATTAGGAGATCTCAGATGAGCTAAGGATAACAGTCATAAGCTCACGAGATCTATGGTGAGCTAAGGATGAGTCATATGTCAAGGGTCATTAGTTCATGATGGGGCCGTGAGCTGGATCAATAAGCTTAAGATCCGAGATGCCACAATGGCAATAAATGCGCAAACGCGACCCGGTCACTCACCCTGCGGCAGCATTCCATTCACAAGGCACTTCTGAAATCGGCAGTACTGGCAGGACTTGCGCATAGATTTGCTCACGGAGCAGTCGAAATTTCCCGAACAGGTGTACTCGTGCTTGTCTGCAGCAAAGCAGGAAAGAAGGAGAGGAGATCAAAGTCTTAGTAAGGCTCTGGGGTTAAGTTGCAACTGTGTACTTTAGGAGAAATTTCAGCGGGCTGATCAGAGGCTTAACATTAACAAGCGCGTCATGAACTCAAGGTGAAATGACGAACAGGTAAGCAGAGAGCTGAGATTAATGCTAGGGATTGCGTGCTCAGTGTCGAATTCTCGATTTTTTTTATGTTCTAGGAATAAATCCTTCAACACTGTATAAAATAATGAGACTTCAGGGATTGAATTACATGATTCTGTTACTGAAATTGAAAAGTAGAAAAATGCTACGAAAAAAATAATTCGAATTGCAAGCACGCTAGCGACACTCAAACCGCGATGTACAGAGGTGTCAAGATGGCATCCTGCTGTGCACTTTGATAGACCCGGATGTCATGATAGCATCCTGCTATGCACTTTGATAGACCCGGATGTCAAGATAGCATCCTGCTGTGCATTTTGATAGACCCGGATGTCAAGATGGCATCCTGCTGTGCACTTTGATAGACCCGGATGTCATGATAGCATCCTGCTATGCACTTTGATAGACCCGGATGTCATGATAGCATCCTGCTATGCACTTTGATAGACCCGGATCTCAAGATGGCATTCTGCTATGTACTTTGATAGACCCGGATGTCATGATAGCATCCTGCTATGCACTTTGATAGACCCGGATGTCATGATAGCATCCTGCTATGCACTTTGATAGACCCGGATGTCATGATAGCATCCTGCTATGCACTTTGATAGACCCGGATGTCATGATAGCATCCTGCTATGCACTTTGATAGACCCGGATGTCATGATAGCATCCTGCTATGCACTTTGATATACCCGGATGTCAAGATGGCATTCTGCTATGCACTTTGATAGACCCGGATGTCATGATAGCATCCTGCTATGCACTTTGATAGACCCGGATGTCAAGATGGCATCCTGCTGTGCATTTTGATAGACCCGGATGTCATGATAGCATCCTGCTATGCACTTTGATAGACCCGGATGTCATGATAGCATCCTGCTATGCATTTTGATAGACCCGGATGTCAAAATGGCACCCTGCTATGTACTTTGATAGACCCGGATGTCAAGATAGCATCCTGCTGTGCACTTTAATAGACCCGGATGTCAAGATGGCCTACTGATATGTACTTTGATAGGGGGAGCGTAGCCCAGTGGTGGTCTAGAGCGGCGCTCTGATGTGCCAGCGGCCCAGGCTGGATTCCAAGTTAGGGCCGCTGTACACTCGTGTGCACCTGAGCCTCTGACTGCGTACGTATCCGCGCGCTGGTGTGCCTGCTCAGGTCAGGGGTGTGGGCGGAATGGGCAGCAATGCCTCTCACCTGTTGTGCGACAATGTCGCTTAAAGTGCACTATGGTGCACGCAGTCCCTGCCTTGAATAATATATTGTACTTTAATAGACCGAATGTCGAAATGGCACCCCGACTCACCCTGAACAGTCCGCTTAAAGAAGCTCTTGCAGGCCTCGCAGGTGAGCGCCGAGTAATGAAAACCGGAGGCGTAGTCTCCGCACACGACGCAAATCTGATTCTCCGACATGATGCCCAAGTCTGCTGACGGCTCTTTCAGCTTCGCTTTTTTGCGGCCGGCGCCGGCAGCCGGATTCGACGAGCCTCGGCCGCGACTGATGTCAGCGTCGGCGCCTCCGAGATTTGCGCCGCTGAAGCTGTCGTCATTATCGTATTCTTCCGGGGCGTCGGCCGCTTCGTGTTTAACACTAATTAACTGGTAGTCCATAATTGCTACAGCTGCAGTGCAAGCATTCGCTAATTTGACTGGGCTGAAATTATTTTATTTTGATAAGGAAAACACTTTAAGAGACTTGAATAATTTGCCTTGCGCTTTGAAAAATAAATTAGCCAAGTTGATTATTATAATTAAAGCAGCAGCAACAGCAGATGGGGCTTCATAATGATGCGTAGAGGCACGCGGGCCATGTTGAGTCAGAAAAATCACTCGATCGAATAAACCATAATCAAAGACCTGGCAATTCAAGCGGAGCTCATTATTCTGTACCGACAGGAAACAGAGGAACCCCATCGTCAAGCTCAGTAGATATTTTCCTTTCTTCACTAGGGAAATGCAAAGCAAAGAAAGGGAGACTAGATTCCCATTTCTTATTAAGTGAGCTTTGAATTCATTTGAGAATGCTTAGCAGCGCCCTAGCAACAGCTTAAAGGATGGGCGTAAAGACAAAAAGCCCCTATCCTACTTGTGATTAAGCAATAGACGGGTGGATGGGCGGAGAGCAACATGGAAAAGTGATTAAAAAAGCCCCATGGAAGGATGCTGCGGGGCAGGCGCTGATGAAGAAGGATTTTCATCATTATCGTCATTATCTGCATTCAAGCCTAAAACAGGAAATTTGAGCACTAGTTGGGGAAGAAAATCGCTAAGGGAAAACGAAAAGGGGTAGAGACTCGGAATGGCCAAATATAGGGGCTTTACAAAAAATTAGAAAGATTGACGGAAAGAGGATTAGATTTTTAAATCTCCTATCCGCCAGGCAAATGTCTATCGCGCTTATTGCTCTTTGATCAGGGAGGCGAACAAAGGGATGCATGGAGTAGCATAGCTTCATTTCCGATACAGGCAATATTTTGGCAAGCGGGAACAGAAAACAGGGACTGGTGACCTTTTTATTCATTGTAATCATAACGTGATAATACTTGCAAGTGTTTTGGGCACCCTGGCGAAACGTTTTCAGCGACATCGTCCGACATTCCACGGACTCTTAGGCACATACAAGCGCGCAGATACTGTACGCAGGTACGCACTAATTACATATGCTCACACAGGGTGTACAGGCAGTACAGCAGCCCTTTGACATTTTAATCATCAGCTATTTTAACTCCCCCTATGCAGACTAACATCTTCATTTCTTAGCTTTTCAGCAAGTAACAGATATCAGATACCTTGAAATACGAGACGACTTGATAAATTGCTTAAAATTGCGAGGACACACGCGCTGATCAGACCATCGCGCACGCACATAAAAGGCCAACCGCCCCAGCACCCCGCGCACCCCCACACACCGGCACAAAAAACAGCCCGCGCAAGCACAAAGGCACAAAGGCGACCGTCCTGTCAGCTAAACATGATTACAGCGCCAGTAGCCCAGCACTGAAATCGCCAACTTATATCAATTTGACTTTTTAATTCCTGGGGCGTGTTGCAGTGTCTTGCTGTGTATCCATTTTATATATTACCTGTGTTCCTAACCGATTTACTCGAAAAGAAAACCCTGTGCTAAGAGGACCTGTGCTGGACCTTTCATACGCAGAATACCTAAAAGAAACGCCTTTTCAAATAAAAAATGATTGCTGAAGCCGGGAGTGAAGACACAGAGGAAGAAAAGCAAGACGAACTGACTGCTTGAAGAGCAAGGCGTAGACTGGACAGAGGATGATGAGGAGGCTGAAGAAGATGAAAATCCACAAAGCGCAGAGGTTCAACAGCACATGGACTTAGCTCTGACTGAATTGAAGCGGTTCTGTTTAATATGAAAGGGGGTTTGTTTTAATTTAGCAACATAGTCTATGTTGCATTTTTCTTGGAGAAATTCAATTAAGACAAACACCTTCACGTCTGCATCACTGTCTGAATGTAATACATTTGAAAGTAAAAACGTGTAATACAAGCTGTCAGCTGTTTAAAACTTGACAAATCAATTATTATGGGTGACCACTACCTACCTAGTACACTTAATATACCTTTTTAACTTCGGATTTGTCAAAAGTGAGTTCAAATTCGTCAGCGTATGCAAAACTATATGGCGCTCAAGGGGGAAGAGAATGAGTGTCTATGGTAAATTTTTAGAGAAAGTGACTTCGAATTCGTCTAAGTAAGTGAAATTCGTCAGTGCAAATACAGCCTGATCAGAAAAGTGTTTGCTTTGTCCATGGTAAGAAAAGAAGGTGTCTATGGTAAGTTTAAGTAAGAAAGTGAGTGAAGTTCTTCTGTGGAAAAGTAGCCCAATTTCTTGAAATCTTCATTTCATGCTTTGATTGTTGTCAGAGATAACAATCTAAATGATCTAAATGATTCTAAATGATTTTTAAGCATGCGCAACTTTACAGTTTACAGTGCCACAGTAAAACACGCGTCGTACGTATTGCAAAACTGCGTCCCCAAGCGCTGGATAGGCGGAACTCTGAATTCTCATCCAACCGATGGAGAGAGAAATTAGGCAGAAATGAAACACGGAGTAGCATGAACTGAGTAGAATATTCCACTGTATAAAGCATCATCCTAATCGCCTTTCCCACGCACACACACCCAATCTAGTCTACCCTCGATGACTAAACAAAAAACGGGAGAAACTGAGCCAATCCCAACACAGACACAATCCAGCGGCAGGGCAACTTGGCTAGGAAAGGAAACAGGTGCTAATGGCATAGGGCAGACATTTAGCCAATCCCAAAGCTGTCAAGAAACTGACAGCTAGCTCAGCGTGAGTTCAAGTTTCATAGAGCATCGGGAAAATAGGCTTTGCGTCATTCACCTTCATTCTCAGCGTCAATGCATCATCATCTCGTTTATATCGAATATCATTAGCTGCCAGACAGAGACGCAATAGCTACGACAACATCGAACAGCCAGGAATAGCGAGCCGAACTAATTGGGCCAAGATGATTAGTCCGAATCTTTAGCAGAGCAGCCCAAGCTAATCACTTGGGATTTGGGAATTCAAAGAAACAGAAGGTAAAAACCAACGCGACAGGATGCAACAGCTGAGCCCAATTAAATTCAATTAATAATACATGCGAATAGCCATGAGGAAGACGTCATTTACATAGTGAGAACTGTGCGCATTGTAATTATTTGCTGGACTGGCTGGCTAACTAAAGCGGCTGTAAACGCAGCTGGCTTTCTATAATAGATAGCTCGAAGAAGCAGGCCTATCTTTAATTTTCCCTATTTTTGAAATATTGATCCTGAGCAATGATGGAAAATTGCTAGCCTATGTAGGTTCTGAAAAAAACTACAAGTAGTCGCTAAAAAAAGATATCTTATCTTCTAACTGTAGGATGGCTGATAGTTTCGCAACAGGAGACATCAATAAAGATTTTTAAAAACCATTGTCTTATATAACCCTAAATGTACTCATATTAGTCTTTTTAAGACTAGCGAGAGAAAATACAGGTAGACTGAAGGACTAGGGTAGACTCTGAAGGACTAGGGTAGACTCTAAAGGACTAGGGTAGACTCTGAAGGACTAGGGTAGACTCTAAAGGACTAGGGTAGACTCTGAAGGACTAGGCTAGACTCTAAAGGACTAGGGTAGACTCTGAAGGACTAGGGTAGACTCTAAAGGACTAGGGTAGACTCTGAAGGACTAGGGTAGACTCTAAAGGACTAGGGTAGACTCTAAAGGACTAGGGTAGACTCTGAAGGACTAGGGTAGACTCTAAAGGACTAGGGTAGACTCTAAAGGACTAGGGTAGACTCTAAAAGACTAGGGTAGACTCTAAAGGACTGGACAGACTCTAAAGGACTAGGGTAGACTTTAAAGGACTAGGGTAGACTCTAAAGGACTGGGTAGACTCTGAAGGACTGGGTAGACTCTGAAGGACTAGGCAGACTCTGAAGGACTAGGGTAACTCTAAAGGACTAGGGTAGACTCTAAAGGACTAGACAGACTGAAGGACTGGGGTAGACTGAAGGATGAAGATAGACACTGAAGGACTGGGACAGACTGAAGGATGAAGATAGACACTGAAGGACTAGGATAAACTCTTAAAACTAAGATAAGCTCCAAGATAAGCACTTCTCAAAAATGTGCAAAAAAACTACAAAAGCTCTTCTAATATAATTTAAGAGTTTCTAAAAAATATAAATAATATTCCTTATAATAAAAATATAATGGCAATAAGATTATTTCCATTTTATAATATATAATCATTAGCCATAGAATATTTTACTTTTTATAAATATATATTATGGTGCATAGACATTTTTATTAAGGTATTTTTCTTGGTTAGGCCTAAAACTCTAAACAGTAGAATAGAATTAATAAATAATAGAGGTGGACGGGATCCCAATCCCGATCTCGAAATCTCGTGATCCCGAGGAAAATTGAATTCCCGTGGGACCAGAATCCCGACCTTAAAAACTCGAGATTCGGGAACAGGTCTTTCGATTAGTGATTAGTGATTACAGAATTAGTGATTACTTGTAGGTATTTTGCTTTAACTTGTACTCGTTACATTATTTACTTTGTTGGTTACAAAACTTCATATCAATTTCGTTGTGTTTTACTTCTTGATCTTGATAATCTTTTCTCAATTTTGTTTAACTTTACATGGACAATACACTAAAAGACCTGATCCCGATCCCAATCCTGAGAAAAAAATTATTCCCAATCCCGATCCCGCCCAAAGATTTCAATCCCGTCCGACCTCTAATAAATAACAAAATATTATGCTACAAGTAATGATGGATCGAAATTATTTTTCAAATTGAAATCGAAATCAAAATCCACGCCGATGAGTTTAGCCAGTGGGCTTGTGGAGGTTGAGGTGGGTGCAGCACAAGGCCTGGAACAGTGTGTGCCCCGCACAATCTTTCTTGTAGAAAAGGTGATTCTCACCTCTCCACTGAGTCTTTGAACCGCACTTTCTTTCACTTCCTATAGATTTTCTTTCTTGTGTAGCATGATCATCAATGTCTAAATTGTTAAAAAGTAACCAAAATTTCGAAATGATTTTCAATGAATTGTGTCAAAATTCAAAATTGAAATTGAAATTATTTCAATGCAAAATTAGTTTCGAAATTCGGAATATTGAAATCGAAATTGAATTTCAATCCATCACTAGCTACAAGTCTAATACTAATTTTAGCAAAAATTGAACTATTCTAAAGATATAAAAAAACTTATTTATTATAACATAAACATATTTTGAATTTCCTTGCTTACTAAAAGTCAACTAACCTTGATTAGGCCTAGGGACTTAAGGTTAAGAAAAATGACATTGATCTTTTTATTATTATTTTTAGTATAAAGGCCCCTATGCAGCAATATAACATTGGCAATATTAGTCACCATCCCAATGTTTATTAATGTCTATAAGTATAATAGATATATACTTTTTCATTTCTACAATAGCCACTCTCAGTTTGCTATATAGGATAGCTGTTATAGAATTATAGATCTACAAATGTTTTACTCTTTATTATTGTATGTTAATTATAATGAGTTTTAACATTATATATATAGATACACATAATGAGCTTTTTGCATATATGCAAGAAATATAACTAGGTTAAATATAAGAAAAAGTTGCATAGGCCTTAATTAGAAATAAAAAATTGATATTTAATAAATTTTTAATATATATTCATTTTTGTTGTTCTATTATACTATTAATCAAAATGTCTATTAACCAAAAATGTCTAATTGCCTAATTATAAATTATAATATCCATAGTCCGGATTATGCTATGTGCATGCCCAAGCAAAAATTGAATAATTACAAATGCATACCAAAAAATATAGTGCATACCCATTCTAAAAATATGCCAGTGTTGCAACAATAAATGACCATTTTTATATTGTGACAATAAAATACCTTTTTTAAATTGCATAATAGACCCTTATTACCAGATAATTTGGTTGCTTTTTATGCTTTTTCAGCAATACTATTTATAGTGGAAAATTTATACACTCAGAGATTTGTTTAAATGCTTTTTTTACAAGCTTGAAAAAATCGGAAAGCTTGAAATTTGCACTAAAAATAAACTTTTTATCTTTTTTCAACCTCACAATAACTCTTACGCATTATTCTATAAAGTGCATGCCAGGTGTGCATGCATACTATTTTCTCAGAAGTGATGCATGCCAACTGTGCACACTTAATTTTGATGTGCAAGGTCAATACACACCCAAATTTTTTGGCATATCGTATGTATACTACATGATCTGGAGTGTGGTATAATATATCTTCATTTTAGCTTAATAATTGATAAGAGAATAGTAGATAAAAATAAAAACAAATGGATATATATATATGATTGTAGAATTGTATAACAAATAATAATATTTTTAACTTAGCTTATCTGCCATACTCTGGATCATGTTAAAGGCATGCTAGAATTCATAATCATATTGGAACTAAATGCATATAATGCATGCTAAACCAATACAAACCAGAAAATTCCAATATTAAAGACATCTCTTAGAATGTGATTTAGCTATTATGATCTAATATATAACCTGTGCCCTTTGAACAAAAATAGCTACATAATATCTAATAAGAATAATATCACTTAATATAAAGTATATAGGCCTAGTATGAAGAATAGATAAATTCCTACTCTACACCTATCTATGCTAGAAATTTTGGTAGATATCCTTTTGACTGTGCCATCTATGTAAGAAATTAGGCCCTAGTCAGAAATCCATTTCTGTTGTAAGGTAATTCCTAAAAAATAAACATATATAACTAATGGCAATGCCAATGGAATATAACCAGACTATTTCTGTCCTAAAGCCTTTCTTTAATTTAATCTCATCTCATTAATTTCAGACTGACAATTTGTATGCGAAACTATCGCATTCGAACTATCCAACGACCAACTCCAACTCCAAATTCGTGAAAAGATAAACAAATTTTCAAATCCTACAAAAGCTAACCGTATGTCTAAAACTAAGATAATCAGATGATAAAAAACAACTGTTTTCTTCATTTTTGTGACTTTTCAGTCACGTTCATTCATCCATCTTGTTGCTATTGATCTTCAATTTAAAATAGACGACATAAATTCAACAATTTCCGTACATTTACAGACTGTACTAAAATGTTTGAAGACCTGGTCTGCACTCAAAACTGAAAACTAATTTGGAGTTTAAGTGAAAATCAAAATTAACAAAAGAAATCTACATTTCTGTGCAATTTCTGCAAGATTCATGCATCCAACTCGGAGTTATTGACCTCTAGTTTGAAATGGACGTTTAAATGCGTACATCTTAGTGCATTTACAGTATGAAACCAAAAGTTTGAAAATCTGGGCTGCACTCAAAACTGAAAACTAATTTGGAGTTGAAGTAAAAATCTGACGTCAGTTATAACAAATCGGCTTAGCCAATTAGCGTCGAGGTGTTCCATTTTAACAAATTGCGGCCCGAATATAAACCGAAGTTTTTGGCCCGCTCGGACTCAACACTGCATAATCTCTCCACTGCAAGAATCCCCTGCACAAGTCCCCTCTGTACCTGCATGGTCAATGTGATCGAGTCCCAGCAGTGTCCCTTACCATCGGCTATGACTTCGAGATTGATAGCAAAAGGACACTAGTTGGCAGGTAAGTGCTAAGTCCCTTTAGTTGGAAGCCCGATTTCGAAAGTCCTGGTTTGGTGAGCCAGGACGCATGGGCTGGTGGCAGCGGGTTAGTTAATCTGTGGATTAGCTGATCTCTACCTTCAAAATTTTCCCTGCTTGTCTCTCGCTGTCCCTCTCTTAGCTAAAGGAACTAGACTGCTCGCCACAGATCAAGCTACCATGAAGCTGACCATCTGACAGGAGTGCAGGGGGCCAGGGCTCTAATTGATTTATTTCTGAGACCTGAGGCCCGGAGGCTTTTAATGCTGAAAAGGCCGAAACCCATCATAACCCGATATTACTTAAATCAGGGTATCTGATTCTGTGACCAAAGGCCTGTGTGGCACTCACCTCTAATCTCTGTCTAGTGAATTACGCTCGTATGCTGAGCCGGTGAATGCAATTTAAATAAATTAGAGTACTAAGACAAGTACCGCTCAAAAGAGTTTGGCGAGTTTTTTCTACTTCCAATTGCAACTACTCGTCTCCGAATCCATAATTTCACATTGGCGACGCGGATATGGCTGCGACTGGTAGAATTCCAGAACTCTGCAAATTCAGATATTGATCGATACTTGGAGAGGCTTGAACAATACTTCATCTGCAAGGACGTCCGAGAGGAGGCGAATGTCGCCACTCTGGTGACCGCCATAGAAGAGGATGACGAGAGACTGCGCGACCAGCCTGTCTTCGGTCTCCGCAGTGATGTGCACCGTGAAAAACAGCCTGACTTGAAGACGCTGGTTGCCAGAGTCGACGCGGAGCGATCTTCGTCGGAGATGGCGCACCGGGCTGAAGCAGTTGTCCACCTGCGTCTCCACAAGAATTCCACTGCACCGAAGGAGGTCAATAAGCAGGCCCGTCATCGGTAGCTCAAGCCAACGCTGTGCGGACAGCTACTGCCACAGGCGCGTGTGCGAGCGGCGGCGTCTATACAGTCGGCAGCAATGCAAGCTTCGTGAGGCCAAGTGTCACAACTGCGGAAAGTCGGGCATATCCGGAAGGTGTGCAGGGCTTCTAAGCTGCACAAGTTGGATTCCGAAGCAGGCTGAGCTGTAGGAGCCCTTCTTCAGAGCGAGCGGGTCGAGCAAGGGTCTGGCGCTTGAGCTTGCTGCTCCAAGGCAAGCCTTGTCGCTTCAAGGTGGATACTGCTGGCTCCGCACTCACCGTCATCCCGAAAAGCCTCCAGGAGGATGCTCTGTCAGGTCTCCGTCTGAGCTGAGACTCGACTGGCCGATGATCCTTGGCCAAGTCAACTGGGTGATTGGACAAGCAGCTGACCTGTTGGCGCAGTTCCCCGAGATCTTCCAAGGCGGCCTGGGCATACCTTCCATCAACGTTAAACCTTAAACATCTACTTACTACAAACATCTGTGTGCGCAGCATTGCTTTTGTCAGCAGTTGACTTGGTTTTGCCCATAGACATAAACATAAACGGAACAAAGTAAGCAGGTCCTTGCCTTGTAGGTAACGGGTAATTCTGCCATAGACATCGGCACAAAGAAGGATGAGAGCAGCAACCTCTCTCTCTCTCTCTATCTCTCTCTCTCTCTCTCTCTCTCTCTCTCTCTCTCTCTCTCTCTCTCTCTCTCTCTCTCTCTCTCTCTCTCTATCTCTCTAACTCTCTCTCTCTCTCTTTCTTTCTTTCTCTCTCTCTCTCTTAGAAGGGATGAGCGCAACTTGTTTGTGCTTGAGAGCCAAAAACTGGTGGAGGATTTGACAATGGTGCACGTCAAAGGCAACCTAGAGACACCAGAGACCAGAGCGATTCAGGGGCTCAAGCGAAACAGCTCCGTCCTGATAAAAAAAGGCAGGCAAAGGTAACGCAGTGCTCATCATGCACCCTAAGGATTACGAATTTGCAGCCTACAACCAATTGCTTGACACTAATGCCTATCAACAGCTGGACCAGCCACTGCAACCCGAGACTGCGGAAATTATCAGAGGGATCTTCCTCGATTTTATGTAACAGAAAGTTCATTAACTAAGAAACAGTTTTCTTTTCTTCTCCTGGAGAGAACTTCCGTCCCCGGCATTTCTACCTGCTCCCAAAAATTCACAAGGACCCGGCCACCTGGCTGATCCCATTTCGGGTCCCAGCAGGCAGACCTATTTTTAACGGATGCAGTTCTGAAGCAATTGTGGCAGAAAAGTACATAGACTTCTTTCTTAAACCGATTGCCCAAGCGCAACCCACTTTCATTAAGGACTCCTATGACTTCAAGGCACACCTTATGGATAAATGCTGCACGGAAGGTTCGACTCTGGCAACTTGTGATGTCCAGAGTCTATACTCCATGATCCCTATAGACCAGGGCATTGCAGCGATCCAGGAATTCTTTAACCGATACCCGGATCCCATTAGACCGGATGCTGAGTTAATAAAGCTACTGGAACTATGTTTGTACAGGAATGACTTTGAATTTGACAAAATGATTTTCCTACAACTTAGAGGTACAGCCATGGGGCGCATATTTGCGCCCAGCTATGCCTGTCTCTTCATGAGCCTCTGGGAGGAAACTGCCCTGAGAACTGCTCTTTATAAGCCGAACATCTATTTTAGGTACATAGATGATATCTTCATTCACTGGGACCACCCGGCTGAAACTCTGACAGAATTTGTTCGACACCTGAATTCAATCAACCCCAACATTAAACTCACCGTCAGCTCCTCATCAACTGAGGTCAGTTTCCTTGATTTGACCATCAAGAAAGCTGAAAACCGCTTCACAACACAACTGTTTTCGAAAGAAAAAGATACTCATAGATTGCTGCACCGACAGTCCTTCCATCCGTCACACACCTTCAAGGGGGTAGTAAAATCCCAAATCCTTCGGTACGCTCGTATCTGTGATGACTACAAGTCTTTCAACGGTGCTTTCAATTCTTTAAAATTGGAACTCAAGCAATTAGGCTACTCGAAGATTTTTCTTAGAAACTGCAAAAAGGATGTCCTCAAACTTATGAACTGGACTGCAGGACCAACGACCAATCTGGGTCTGCTTCCCAAAGGGTTCCATCCCTGTGGGTCATCCCGCTGCAAATGCTGCACCCACTCACCGCATGCTCTCTCCGCCCAGGGACTGGGACCGGCTTCCGGTTTTTTAATCTCTCAGAGCCTGTCCTGTGGCTCCAAGAGCATCATCTATGGCATCTCCTGTAACCAGAGCCACCCTGGGAAAATCCTCTATGTAGGTATGACTAGAAGAACAATGAGAGATAGAATGAACCAGCACAGGTCAAATATTAACAGGAGAGTCGTTACTTCGGGGTCTGAGCACTTTCTCACCCCCAATCACTCGATTGCAAACTTTGTCACCATTGCCATTGGACAGGTTCTTAACAACAACAAAATCGAACTAAGGGAAGAAATCTGGATTAAAAAACTGGGGACTGACAAACCGCCGGGTACGAACATCAGGGTCGACAATCATCTTCTCCGACCCATTCCTCTGGTCCTTCCTTTTCACCCATCTACGATCTGGCTCGCCAACGAAATTGCTAAAAACTTTGATAAACTACAAAATCAACCAGGCTCCCGCATACTGCCCGCATTTACACGGCAACGTAACTTACAGAGCCTCCTGGCTCCCATTAATGAAATATTTCATAAATAATACTTAAAAGACCAATTTGAATTGCACTATACACAGATTTTTGGCCTGACGAAGAGCCCAGAGGATCGAAACCGGTAGCCTATTTTCTAAAAAAAACCCATCCCTATTTTAACACGCCGTGACCTCTCTTCTCTCTCTCTCTCTCTCTCTCTCTCTCTCTCTCTCTCTCTCTCTCTCTCTCTCTCTCTCTCTCTCTCTCTCTCTCGCGTCTAGGCCCACTTGTACAGTTTTAGCCACCCCCTCCGCTTTTCTCAGAGTCTCACACTCGTTTCAATGTACTGGCCGTGCGTACTGCTTTAAGTGCTTGAGCCACCCATTTATCGATCGGCTCTCCCTGACGATATCGCCATTATATATTGACGGCAATTCGCCGAATAAATTTTACACACTTCCAGCCCTGACGAAGAATTTACCTAATTCAAAATATCGGCAATCTAACTAAATTGAATTTGTTCAATCCTTTCTACCGTGTCAGGGCCTGAGATTGGAGGTGCCCTCATCTCTCTCTCTCTCTCTCTCTCTCTCTCTCTCTCTCTCTCTCTCTCTCTCTCTCTCTCTCTCTCTCTCTCTCTCTCTCTCTTCTCTCTCTCTCTCTCTCTCTCTCTCTCTCTCTCTCTCTCTCTCTCTCTCTCTCTCTCTCTCTCTCTCTCTCTCTCTCTCTCTCTCTCTCTCTCTCTCTCTCTCTCTCTCTCTCTCTCTCTCTCTCTCTCTCTCTCTCTCTCTCTCTCTCTCTCTCTCTCTCTCTCTCTCTCTCTCTCTCTCTCTCTCTCTCTCTCTCTCTCTCTCTCTCTCTCTCTCTCTCTCTCTCTCTCTCTCTCTCTCTCTCTCTCTCTCTCTCTCTCTCTCTCTCTCTCTCTCTCTCTCTCTCTCTCTCTCTGTCTGTGTTGGCCAGTGCAGCAACCATCCCTGGCTATTGAATTAAATTATTGAATTGAAATAATTCTTCAATTATTAATTATTAATTTTATTGAACTATTGAATTGAATCTCTGTCTATTGAATTACGTTGAGCCAGTGAATGCAATTTAAATAAAGACCAAGACAAGAGTCTCGCGTTTTTTATTTCCAGTTGCTTTAATTGCAAGTACTAGTCTCCGAACCCATAATTTAATTTGCCACTGTCACTTTGTAGGTTAATTTCGGTTACCAAACTCATAAATTAATAGTAACGTTTGTTTACCTACAATCACGTTAATTAACATTTAAGCTATTAGTTAATTAACCCCTTATATTAACCCTCGTTTTCGACGGGCAATAAACCTGCTTGCTAAAGTTTCCAAGAAACGTAGTTTCCCGTCCTTCTACTCGAGTGGTCTTCGATGGATACTCCGTCCGTTTAAAGCACAACTGTCTTAATGGAAGTGATCTTTGAATACCGTCAAAATGTTTTTTAGAAAATTCCTGTCGAAGCAATATATGCTACTATAGAAAAAAGAAGGCAGACAGAAATTATGTTTTCATAAACTGGCGCAAATAGTTTCACTGACGAATTTTCGCTCTCAATGCTCCCACAGCACTACTACGAGCTCGCAACGTGAAAGACGCAAGTTTGGCTATAATTTAGTAGGCTTCATTAAATAACTTTAAAGTATATCAAGACCTGCATTTTTCGAAGAAAATGAGATGCTTGCTGAAATAGGTGCAAAGAATCGCTACCCGTCATTGCAAGCGCAAGACTCTGATACTGTCACTGGCGGCGGGCGGATGAGCTAGCTTCTACACCTGAGACTGAGACATTCTGTTAGTTTTCTTCGCGTCCAGCAGGCTACATGCATGGCTAATATACCATTTTCGAGAGCTGTTTTCTGCCTCCAACGACACCTGCTGTCACCAACTACAAGAGGATTTGTAGGATTTCTGCTGTTGCTAGCAATCTTTCTGCTCGGATTCGCAGAGGCAGTTTCTGCGCATGACGCAGGACATCTAATCAAGAGGTATGAATCCTTTTGACTAGCTGCTTAGGATTTACACAACCTAATTAGGAAAACATGTCGTGAATTAATGGCTTCACCCATCGCCAGTGTAACAGACGCATGTCTCATCTGTGTCGGGACTTGTCGAGTTGCAATTCTTCATGGCCATTGACGCTAAACCGTCTTTTCAACTGACAAGCAGCGATATTGGATTTGGAGGGGGGGGGGGCATTATCCACAGCGTACTCTCGTACGTTGAAGTGAATTTCTCCTTGATTGTAGAATTGTCTCCATAACGCTGTCGAGCATTGTAATTGGGATATCGGGGAAACGTTCCGCTGTACATGTACCGGTATAGTACATTTTTGAGGTAATGCTACATAGCCGCTAAAAGTTTGCAACCAAATACTTGCAACCATGCAGCGCTAGAGAGGTGAGGATTACCGGTACATAATGAAAGATTAAATGAATTAAATGAGACGTAGAGATTTACTTTTTATCGCAGAGGAAATCTGTATGCATGAGGGAAACACTACCAATTTCAAAATGCTAGTGAATACTGCCAGTGGATGCTGCCAGACTGAATTTGCTGAATGCCTCCCGTTGGCTAAAACTCATTGAGTCGCCACAGTTGCACAAACCAATCGGAAGTCCTCTACAAATTCTTCCCAGCCTGGCAAAACCCACTCCCATAAATTGACTCATTGCAAACGAGAAAGAACTATCTCTGCTTTGGTTCGGATTTGAAATAGCAATCATGGAAATGGCTAACAACAGTGACAAAGCGTCCAGCTCCAGTTCCAGTGCCAACCGTAATCAGCTGGCGTACCGGTGGGTGCAGATGCTGATCGGGCTTGGCCTGGTGCCTTTGGTGTGCCTAATTGGCATCGTCTGCAACATCCTGTGCGTGCTGGTTTTTGCTAAACGAAAGATGCGCACTTCAACTAACATCTACTTATTGACGCTTGCTTTCGGCGATCTCATGAAGCTAGTTAACGATCTGATGTACACTCCTAGTGTCATCTGTAAGTACTTCTTTGCTGGCAGCGAAGATGTGATCTATGTGAACTACTACCAGGCGGGTTATTTCCTGTCCCAGTACGCCTCCACTGTCGCAGCCTGGATGACGGTGGCCGTTGCTTTTGAGCGTTTCCTCATGGTAGTTTTTCCAACCTCCTGCCGAGGCGCCCTAACTGTCGGCAAGGCAGCGCTGGCCAGTACCCTAATCTGCATCCTGGTTCTGCTGGTCAACATACCGATAGGGCTGCGCTACGAGAAGGTTCCCGTGCTGGATGCTAACTCCAGCCTTGTGCAGATCACGCTGAACGTAACGCAACTCTGGACAAAATACTTGGCCTCGTCCTATTCGAATTTTCAATCAAGCTTTCGTTGCATTGTACCCTTGGTCATCCTGACGGTACTAAACGCCTGCATTATAGTGAACGTGCGCAAGACCAGGGCAAACAGGCGCCTTGCAGCTCGCAATCGCATCACACTGATGCTGGTCATAGTTATTTGTCTTTTTATAGCCTTCGCCTTGCCAGACGCGGCCATGACTCTCTACGGCCTCGGTTATCACGAAGTAAACACAGACACTCAGCGAATCGTACGCGAGATCACGGACTTTCTGCTCACGCTAAACTCGGCGCACAACTTCTTTCTATACATGTTTTTTAACTCCATCTTTTTCGAAGTTTGCCTCAGCACATTCTGCCGCCGCGTCAATGGAGCGGGCCAGAAGGCCAGACTAGGGCACAAACGCTCGGAGGGAAGCCGTCGCCGACAGAGAAGCACCGGATGTCAGGAGGAGGGCAGAAAGCTGGAGCTGCAAAGTCCAAAGCTGACTCATGCAGCTGCTGCTGTTAAAGAGGAAAATAACGGCATCACATACGAAGCCGTGCAAAGCGTTGAGATTCACTAATTGGACTGCTTTTTGTGAATTAAAATTAAACAGCTTCTTGCACACTCTGGCTGTCGTATTGTCTCTTTTCTGTTTCAGACTAAGTGTAGTGTTTATATTTCTGGTCTGTGTCTGCAGCTTTTCTAAATAAAAATTAACTTTCTTTAATTGTGGATCCAGCGAGGACTAATACGAACGTAATTAAACGTTTGATCTACACCGATTGATTGATTCTCATAAATATGGACACATGTACTAATCACTATGTACTAACATTTAGACTGTTCGCTGTCAAGGACTACTAAAGTAGAATGACGCAACACTCGAAATCTATGAAAAATATTTTGAAGGCCACTTTTCGCCGACAAACACTAGGGAGATAGGAATTTTTCATTTTTCTGCACAAAAATGGTTATTGCTTTCGATATGATGCAGACCTAATGTTCATCTTTTGATATGTTTTGCCTTTTTTATATCTCTATCGATATTTATAAAGCTTTTCGTTTAGAAAATTAGGATTTTGAGTGAATTTTTTATTCTATGTACAATTGCACACTGGGTCTGCCTCCCGTATCCGTAGTGCAAAATCTCCGTAGTGCATTTTTCGGCGAAAAGCGGCCTTCAAAAAATTTTTCCATGAAACGTAAGTGTCGCGTCCTGTATATACGTAGCTTTAGTTGTCCTTGTTCGTTGTATAATCTGGTAATGAATAATTAGGACAAAAACATTTCGAATATTTTCGAGTACCGTTTCGTTTTCTCGTTTTGTTCCGTGGTTCCAGTAAATATTATGTAGTTATGTCATCTTTTTTAGGAACGCATGCACATGTAAACAGCATCAAAAAATAAAATATGTTATTTAACACTGGTAATGGGTAGAAATTTGCCTTTCATTTTCTGATTTGAAATCATTTGAGTTCAAAATACGATAGAGAGTTAAAGAAAATACGTTGAAAACAGAATTGGCACGAAATTTTGAGCCTGTGAAAGTGTCATGCAACAGCCAAAACCGGATGTTTCAGTATATCTTCAAAAAGAGGTGCCTGCATGCACGGCCTTATGACGCATACGAAACAACCAAAAAATGACCACTTTCAATGTTTCTGTCTATCTCCTACCTGACTTAAGATCACAGCGGATAAAGTACGAGTATTTGAAGAATAGCACAAGGCTAGCTCGTATATGTAGCTTCTGATCTTGTACAGTCACTATTGTTAATTTCTTAAAGCTTGTTAATGCCGCAGCATTTCAGAAATTCCCCCCTCTTTCGTGAACCTTGACACCTCAACAATTCTCCTGATAAGTCACAACATTTCAGCCATCCCTCTTATCAGTCCTTACAGCTCAGCAATTCCCCCATGTGCCACAGTATTTCAGCGATTCCCCCCCCATAAGCCTTATCTTATCTTAGCAGTTCCCCCATGAGCCGTTTATGGGTTGACAGGGCTAACCCTAAATGGTTTATGGTTTAACCCTAAACCTGCCGAGCGTCACATCTTAGCAACTCCCACCGTAAGCCTTGACATCTCAGCAATTCTCCATTAGCATTGAGCCACTGAACTTTAGCAATTCCCCCATGAGACTTTTATGATCGACATGACGCTTCTTTTATGTCTGACATGACGCATTGTTATGTGGCACATGATGTTTTAATAACTTCCAAAAATAGTTAATTTTTTGTGACCACGATTTTTTACGCCATTTCCTTTTCCACACTTCGGCCTAACTAAGTACTGTTCATTCATTGAAAACCCCAGCCATGCAAGTATAAGGGTTCACTGAGTCGATTGATCCATACCTCAGTCGGCATCGCTCAAGCGTTTCCCCACACTATAGAAGTGCTCAATATTCATTCAATAGAAGCTGTGCTGCTTCTATTGAAGACAGAAAACAGAAAACACTTACTCCATACTACTTCCTTTCTGGTATGAATTTTTCTGTAGCTAACTACATGTAAGCCCGATAGCTCTGAATTTCTGCATCAGTTAGCGGAAACAATCAAGCGCAGCTTATAGTGGTGCCGGCTTTATCATGTGACTTAGTCTGCAATAAAACAATGTGAGACTTTTGCATTCATTTTTTTCCATTTTACATTCGCCATATGGCCATTAGCTTAAGGCATGTGAGATTTTCTGTGAGACAGTTTGGTATACCAGTGAGGTTGCTTCAATCAGCGGGTTTACATGACGCTTCTTTCATGGTTTACATGACGCTTCTTTCATGGTTTACATGACGCTTCTTTCATGGTTTACATGACACTTATTTCATGGTTTACATGACACTTATTTCATGATTTACATGACACTTATTTCATGGTTTACATGACGCTTCTTTCATGGTTTACATGAAACTTATTTCATGATTTACATGACACTTATTTCATGGTTTACATGACGCTTCTTTCATGGTTTACATGACACTTATTTCATGGTTTACATGACACTTATTTCATGGTTTACATGACACTTATTTCATGGTTTACATGACGCTTCTTTTCCGGTTGACTTGGCGCTTCTTTTGAGTTTCCAAGGCGCTTTTTTATGGTTGACATGGCGATCATAATGATGAGGACGCACTTTTTTCCAAACTTCACGCTCGCACATGGGCTCCAAACTTACTAGCCTACTAACAACAGGCTATGGGCATTTTTTCTTCTCTTTATGTAATTTTCCTAGAATTCATACTAGTTATATGATTTTGCCATACTTGTAGTTATAATAACATAGGTGCGGCTTTTGGGTCATAAATCATTGCTTTCGAGCTGGTCTGACAGCCACCTGCGCCTCACTCAATGCTGAGACTGGCGCCAGATGGTCTGAGAGGATGCGGGCGGTAGCTTTTTTCTCATCATTTTGACAGGCCATCAAGATTTATGAGGTCAGGGCCTATTGTTCGTGTTTACTCAAGCGTGTGACAGCTTTGACAGTTATGCGTTTTACCCCCTAAAAGTACGTTGGGATTAGCGATTATCGATTTCTCTTCATTATCTTCACTTTCTATTTAATAAGAGCTTTCTAATGTATATTTTTTCATTTATTTTTGTCATTCTTACGACAAAACGCAAGAATGATTCTTACGACTTCTTACGACTTCTTACGACGTACGAATGACAAATAGTCATAAATGGTGATAAATGGAAATAATGGTCATAAATCATTATGTAGCGATTTTGAGTGATTTATGACCGCACTTGTATTTTTATGGCCCCGAGGGGAACTGATAGGATCTTCTGGTCACGTGAGTTTGGGTGGCAACAAGCTCAGCCAATCAGAAAATTCGACAAATCAAATCAAATCTTTATAACAAATCGGCTCAGCCAATCAGCGTCGAGGTGTTCCATTTTAGCAAATTGCGGTCCAGTTGGCGGCTATAAAAACCGGTGTTTTTGGCCCGCTCGGACTCAACCTCCTGCTCCGCCTCCTGGGACTTTGGCCTAACTTAGACCTCCCGGAGCTCGACCGTCGTCTCTTGATCCCCGGATCGCGACTCCCCCCATCATCATCAAGGACGAATCCCCCCGGTCGTCAGCAGCGAAGATCAAGATTAAGAACATCACCTGCTAGCTATTTGCGAAGGTTGTGACATCAAGCATCATCCCGGGCCTACAGCTGCGAAGGCCTAAGCCGATTCGGTCACTGTGGATTACCTGGTCTCCGGCTGTTGAGTTTCTGATTGGTTGGGTGAGAGGCTACCTAGACTTGCTTGATTGGCTGATTCCTTATCTGTCCCCTATTTCAGTAGCTGGATCATGCGCACACTTTTGCTCAATTTGTTCAGTAGTGCTGTTTTTGAGGCAGAGATCATTCAATAATACTGCTAGTAGTCTGAAACTCCAATTCAATCTGAAGTGTGAAGTGAACTAAGGAGAAGGTTAAATCTGACAGCTATTTTCATCGGTTTTATTTCTTTGTTCGCCGATGGCTCAGATAAGCTACTAAGCTAGTAGGCGCCGGTTACAGTGGACCAATGGCAAGGCAGTTCTCAGTCGATCAATCTATCAAATCAGTTAGCGAAGTTGCCAATAGTGCAGAATCGGCGCTAGAGATGTACTCATGTGCACTCTAGATTCGCCAAGCGGCTCGGGTAGTGAATCATGCGGTCTCTGATGTTCGAGTTAGCCTATCATCAGCGCTACGAGAGGCTGGTCGGCGCTTTGAAGGCCAAAAGTACAATTTCTCGTATTTAGCAGTGTAATAGTACATGTAACAACGCTATAGTCTCGCCACTGCAAGAATCCCCTGCACAAGTCCCCTCTGTACCTGCATGGCCAATGCGATCGAGTCCCAGCAGTGTCCCTTAACATCGGCTATGACTTCGAGATTGACTGCAAAAAGAAACTAGTTGGCAGGTAAGTGCTAAGCCCCTTCAGTTGGAAGCCCGATTTCGAAAGTCCCGGTTTGGTGAGCCAGGACGCACGGGCTGCTGGTGGCAGCGGGTTAGTTAATCTGTGGATTAGCTGATCTCTACCTTCAAAATTCTCCCTGCTTGTCTCTCGCTGTCCCTCTCTTAGCTATAGGACCTAGACTGCTCGCCACACGATCAAGCTACCATGGGGCTGACCATCTGACAGGAGTGGGGGCCAGGACTCTAATTGATTTATTTCTGAGACCTGAGGCCCGAAGGCTTCCACAAAGGAGCCGAAAAGGTCGAAACCCATCAATAATTTTATTCTTTTTTCGTTAAGTTGACTTCACTTTAAAAAAGCTATACATAAAAAAATTATACTATTAAAATTCGAACCCAGGTCCGCTGCATTAGTATGTTCACATCCAAGGTTAGCTCCCATCGAATCGATGACATGAATTGTAGTAGCACTTACATGTATAATTCAATGCTCACATCAAGTCGGTAAAAGTGAAAGTCCCAGGAAGCAAGCAGTTATGACGTAAACGATTTGTCAGTCAGTATTAGTCGCAAATAATCAAGTCTAAGTTGCGATGCAGTCATGCAGTCTGTGCTTCCCTAACTGTGTTTTCCACACTGTGACGTAATTCAGATCGGAGTCAGCCGTAAATTGAGGATAAATAGAGCTGAGCCAGCTGCGATGCAATCAAGCTTTATCTGAATCAGAATTAAGTCAGTCAAGTTTTTTCTTCGCATTCATATTCGAAAAAATCTGCTTGGCATTTGAAAGCATTTTTCAAATATTCAACAGTAAGGACTACTACATAGAAATTCCCCTGAATTTTTTGCTGCACTGGAACAAACCAACGCTGAGACACGAAATTCAAGAACGCATACAAACTTTTTATTGCGCACCTTCTCAAAGAAGAACCAAGTCGCCAGCTCTCCGGACCGTCGAGATATTCAACAATTCTGCCAGAAGATCGGATTTTTCCCATAAGCGCTAGTGCGCCAATCAGCACTGCGCCTCAGTGCAGTCTTGCCAAGCCTCTAAATTTCATCAGCACAGCGACCTCTTGTGTCTCCATCGGACTTCGTTGGTTACTAGGCTTCCCCGAGGTGAAGCTTCTGAACCTTCAATAGCTGTGGCACCATGTGACCATGAACATCCTGTCGCGAATTTCTCTAGTTTCTCGATCTGATCAAGCCTCGAAAGTGCATGGCAAACCTCAACTGCTGGACATCCTCAGCTGTGGTCTCTCCTGCATTCCGTCATCACCCACCACTCCGTCGGCCATGTACGCGACCTTTACCAAATCCAATTCACGCCGCGTCATATCCCAGGTTCAAATGGGGGAGCTGCTACTGTCGATTCCAAAGTCGGCATACGTCTTTAGGACCAGCCGGCATCGTGACCGGGCCGCGGCTCTGCAGCGAGCCATCCGAGCACCAGTTGGACTATAAAATGCATTCGCAACTTCGGAGTGCCTGCATCGCCAAAATGAGTGCCGCTGGCGTCAAAATTAGTGTCTGCTGCAACAAAATGAGTGTCTGCGGCGCTAAATTCAGTGCATGCTTCGCCAAAATGAGTACTAACAACGCTGATTTCAAAATAATGTATGAATTTAGTCATGTAAAATTCTCGGCTTTGTCCCCCACCATAAAATCCTTGGCGACGTCCCTTAGAGCTTGTCTCGTCTGTCAGGATTTCTTAAATCTCGGTTGCTTTTTGAAACTATCTTGCATATTATACATGTATGTATTATGAATAGGTGATTTTGTATTAGTTGTGTTAATAAAATACTCATAGAAGCTAATCGGAATTTTTTTACTGATTTTTATTGTTAGATTTTTACTTTAAATGTTTTAATGCTTTCATTTCTTACTTGTCACACGGTTTTTTAATTAAAAAGATTCAGCCTCACAATTTTTCCTACAATTTTTTCAAGTTCAAACCAGTTTTGAAAACGGTCTGTCAAGCTAGATTGTTAAATTGACGTATTTCCTTTGTGACATTTTACTACATTCTCTGTCTCATTAGTAAATCTACTAAATTTCATCATTTAGTTCTAATATTCCCACATAGGCCTGGTTGCCAGGTTTGCTACTGCTAATTCCTGGTCTATTTTAAATAAATACTATAAATATATATTTCAGCTATCTTATATAAAATACTCTAATAGTAATGGAGTCTGATGTATTGACAACACTTAAAATATTAATAATTGGTGAAAGTGGAGTTGGAAAGTCAAGGTAAGAATAAGATTAAGGAAGGTCATTATGATAATAATGTCATGACAATGCCAATGCCATGTTATTGTAGTTATCTGAAGAGTCAAATATATGGCCTATAGGCTTATAAATAAAATTAGTAAGGCCTAGTAACTGTAGTGTAGGATAGGATCCAAACCATAATTCTAAAATCCTAGGCTAAGGTCTAAGGATCTTAATTTATTGTGCTTATCTATTCTTTTTGCTTAGGCCCTATATAACTGAATTATTTACTCTACATAAATTGTCCTATGGCCAATGATGAATGAATTATTTTTTTACTATTTTTGTAGAAATTAGTTTGATTTTTTATATATTTTTATGTACATTTGCTTTTGTTCTAGTGCATTTAAATTTGAATTTGAATTAAAAAATATTGTAAAAGTTTATATGTTTTTTGTAAGTTCTGGCATACCAGCACATTGGCATATATAGAAGGGTCCCTAGATATTTTGGTGACAAGACATTTTGGTAACAGCCTTTTTGGTAAAAATTTTTGGACGTTTCAGTGACAAATTCAGACAAATTGGTGACACATTTAAAAAAATGAAAGTTAATTTTGATTGTAAAATAATATACTCATGAACAAGGGATAATACTCAGAGATTTAAAATTCAAATAAAGAAAAAAACCATCTATAGTAAACTAGGACAGGTGAGTGGTAGCAAGGGATCTAGATCTATCTATGTAAGTGGTAAGCTTTGCATTGAATAATTAATGCAAGACACACTTTCAAATAAAAATGAAAAAAAATACTTAAACAAAATACTATAGTTTATATTTATTATATACTGTTTTATAATGCCTGAAAATTGTATTGTATCACACAAAAATTGTTTTCCTTATTGCAGATACACAAAAAGATCTCTCATTATACACATTGTGTTATTATCGTGAGACATTCAATTTAAAATAAAAAACTTATTACCAAAAATGCGAAGTGAATAAAATATTTGCGCGGTGCACGCCAAAATAATTTCTGCCTCTTGGCTGCATGCTGTGCATGCTGCACATGGCTGCCTAGGACCTTGTTGCACGCGAGAATTTTCCCAACAAAACAGCATCTTTGGGAGTAAGGGGTCTAGGGCCTTATTGATTGATTATAATTGCAAAGTCAAGAATAATATTTTTATGAATATATTTTAATAGTTATAGTTAATTATTAGCTCATATAGCTATAAGTATATACATTGGTTTTTATGAATATACTTTTAATATGTTAGTTGTAGCTAGTTAAGAAGTCATAGTTAGCGTTTCATAATAGCTAAGTAGCTCGCAGTATTTAGGACGTTGCGCGTTGCGCATGTATGGTTGGTTAATTGTTACATTAAAATCAAACATTCGTAAATGCATATACATTTATTTTAAGTTTAAAGAAGAAGATAGCATGATTTATTTACTATTTAGAGCATTTATAACTATTGCAACTCAATTTCCAAAATACCAAATATTTAAATGTGAAAATATACATGGCATAGCAATTTAAGATTATTGTGGATTTAAATGGGTTTTACAACAGAAAAAAGCCAATTATAGTCTTCAAAAATTAATTGCAGAAATTTGAAAGTATAGAAGTTGCCAATTGGCAATAAATTATAGTAATAGCAGGAAGAAGAATCCTATTCAAAGTGATTAATACATGTAAATATTATGAATTAAAAGAGTGTTATAGTAAATAACTTTCAATTGTTTGCTAACAGATAGATAGCTATTAGCATACATGCGCAACTTTGGGATTCACTCGGCCGTTTCTATTGGCAACACACGCATGTAAGTCGCTATTGGACAGAACAGTAGTCACGTGACTGCTCTCAGCCAATAGCAACTTACATGCGTGTGTTGCCAATAGAAACGGCCGGGTGAATCCCAAGGTTGCGCCCAAGCATGGCTATTAGCATAGCATGCTACATGTTGCTCTAGATACAGGTATATCCATGTAGAATATGTTGCATAATGATACAGTGTGTAAAATAAGTGGCTTGCCATGTTGCCTTGGCTGATTGACCTTTTATCTGAATAGGTGCACATGACCCAATTATGTGTATAGATAAAACAAAGTCAGTATGTCAGTGACGAAATCAACATAAACAATAAAATTGACAAGTTTTAAGTATTAACTCTTGTTCATGAGTGTATTGTCTTATAGACAAAATTAACTTTCACTTAAAATATGTCACCAAATTGTCTAAATTTGTCACCCAAACATCCAAAATTGTCACCAAAAAGGCTGTCACCAAAATGTCTAGGGACCTATAGAAGTGGTACTTTATTTCTTAGAAATATTAGCTTTAAGACTTATGCAAAAACATTAATATTTGTTTTACTACATAAAATATTTTAAATATTCTATTTTTGTTTTAACTATATCCAAAATTTTACTATACATGGAGCCAAGTTAGGGGAGAAAAAGCAACCTATTTATACATAAAGCTTAAGCTTAAATATTGAACTTGTTCAATTAAATTCATTCCTAGATTCTAGGAATGAATAGGAATGAATAGGAATTGATAAGAGATCCTAAGAAGTGTTTTGAAAAACTCACTAAGGGAATTGGGAATACATACAAAGTGAGTGCTAAGAGCAAACATTATGAAATTGGGTAGGGTTGCTCACTTAACAACAATTAAGTAGATGAGTCAAACATGATGAGTAAGTAGATGAGTGTTTGACTCTTAATGTTTGAAGAGTCAAACATTATGACTCTAATCTCAGTAATGCTTAGACTAAAATATAGTTTATATACCAATAAGACTGCTTAGGCCAAAAGTACATAGATGCTACTAGACTTATACAGAGACACTGCTAGACTTATGCTGAAGACACTACTAAAAGTATATTAAGAGCACTACCAGAATCATACTAAGATCAATAGAAAGTAGGAAGAAACCCCTGATACAACTTGGTGGCTCAGTGGTAAGATTAAAGTCAACCCTGTTACAACTTGGTGGCAGTGGTGGGATTGAAGTCAACCCTGTTACAACTTGGTGGCAGTGGTGGGATTGAAGTCAACCCTGTTACAACTTGGTGGCAGTGGTGGGATTGAAGTCAACCCTGTTACAACTTGGTGGCAGTGGTGGGATTGAAGTCAACCCTGTTACAACTTGGTGGCAGTGGTGGGATTGAAGTCAACCCTGTTACAACTTGGTGGCAGTGGTGGGATTGAAGTCAACCCTGTTACAACTTGGTGGCAGTGGTGGGATTGAAGTCAACCCTGTTACAACTTGGTGGCAGTGGTGGGATTGAAGTCAACCCTGTTACAACTTGGTGGCTCAGTGGTGGGATTGAAGTCAACCCTGTTACAACTTGGTGGCAGTGGTGGGATTGAAGTCAACCCTGTTACAACTTGGTGGCAGTGGTGGGATTGAAGTCAACCCTGTTACAACTTAGTGGCAGTGGTGGGATTGAAGTCAACCCTGTTACAACTTGGTGGCAGTGGTGGGATTGAAGTCAACCCTGTTACAACTTAGTGGCAGTGGTGGGATTGAAGTCAACCCTGTTACAACTTGGTGGCAGTGGTGGGATTGAAGTCAACCCTGTTACAACTTGGTGGCAGTGGTGGGATTGAAGTCAACCCTGTTACAACTTGGTGGCAGTGGTGGGATTGAAGTCAACCCTGTTACAACTTGGTGGCAGTGGTGGGATTGAAGTCAACCCTGTTACAACTTGGTGGCAGTGGTGGGATTGAAGTCAACCCTGTTACAACTTGGTGGCAGTGGTGGGATTGAAGTCAACCCTGTTACATATGCATTCATAATTGTTCAATTTTTTAGACATGTACCCAACATGATCTAGACTATGGTATATAGTACAAGCATAAAGTACATGAAACTTTGACTAGTTATCTAGTCATAAGCCCACAAGCCACACAGTAGATCTATCTAATATGCAGAGTTGAAGATGGAGATTTAGACATTAATTTTTTGCATAAAGTTGAAACAGAAAACAGATTTAGATACCATAGATTGTTTTGACATCCATGGGTTTAGGCCATGTATACCATGCATATAAAATATTCATGTCTTATTCATGTACAAATCATGTTTAAATTTTTAGCCTGCTCCTAAGATTTGTGGACAATACATTTGACAATGATCAGCCTGCCACTATTGGTAAGTGTTAAATATTAACATAGCTATCGATTATACATTATATTGTATACTCCTAAATGTACAATCTAACATCAAATTTCAGGTGTTGACTTCAAAGTGAAGACTATCACTGTTGATGGGAACAAGGCAAAATTAGCCATCTGGGTGAGGTTTTCACGTTTTTACACTTTGTAAAAATTATTTTTTGGTTTATTTCCATTGTTATTGAATGTTGACACCATATTTTTTCTACCACAGGACACGGCAGGTCAGGAGCGATTTCGCACTTTAACTCCCAGCTATTATCGCAATGCTCAGGGCGTCATTCTGGTGTACGATGTGGCCAAAAAGGACACATTTATGCGATTGGAGAACTGGCTCAATGAGTTAGCCACTTTTGCCAATAGAAATAATCTTGTCAAGATGCTGGTTGGCAATAAGATTGACTGCGTAAGCACTTCAATTTTATAGCAAACTATTTGTCACTAAAATCACTTTAACAAGAAGACTGGTATAACATGATCCCCAGCTAGACATGACACTGGGATGACATGATCCCCAGCTAGACATGACACTGGGATGACATGATCCCCAGCTAGACATGACAGTAGGATGACATGATCTTCAACTAGACATGACACTGAGAGGACATGATCCCCAGCTAGACATGACACTGGGATGACATGATCCCCAGCTAGACATGACACTGGGATGACATGATCCCCAGCTAGACATGACACTGGGATGACACGATTCCCAGCTAGACATGACACTGGGATGGCGTGATCTTCAACTAGTGTTAAATGTCGAGTTTATGTCAGCACATAACTCACCTGTACACCTCTCAGACCGATCGCGAGGTGACCCGAGACGAGGGCCTTCGGTTTGCACGCAGGCATCACATGCTGTTCATCGAGGCCAGCGCCAAGACCAACGAGGGCGTTAAGACCGCCTTCGAGGAGCTGGTGGAGAAGATCATCCAGACGCCTGGGCTCTGGGAGGCTGCCGGACCGGACGGCATCGCCCTCAGCAGCGGAGGCCAACAGCAGCCACAGGCCTCCGGCGGCTGTTCCTGTTGACCCAAATCAGTGTTTTTTGTAAACATGATGCTTTCTATATAAATTATTTTTAGCTTGCACCTATCTAGAGGATAAACTGCCTGTAAGCCAGATAAAAGTACACTTTTATTTATACCTCTCTCAATATATAATTTTTGACAAATTATTTCTTTGGCAAAAATAGCAACTCCTAGCGAGAAACAGACTTCTATAGTAAAGATTCTACATTGGTAAAGTTCTAAAACATTTCTTGGCCACAGATCAATATTCATTGATTTTGAGCCGAAGAGAGTGACGTCTTAGTGTGTCATTGAGTTCGTATTCTGTTTAGGGACCAAAGTAAGGGAAGATTTTACGCCATCATTATCACGAGTGTACAGTTTAAACTATTTTTAAGAATGTACATCTCATCTCAATTTAATACTTGCATGCACTGACTGTTGAAGCTTTGGTTTGGAGCCTTTGCACGTCTCATCATTTTTTTTCTTCTGTATATGACGGTACACTGCGAATGTTATGTTACTACTAAAATGAAAAAGCACTGAAGGAAGAGAACCTGCTTAGTGTTGAGTACGATTTCTGGTCTTTCTACAGTAACGTCCTGCTATTGCCTATTTTTCCCGTACTGATAGCTCAGCCGATTTACATGTGCGTAAATTGTGTCATTTAAAAATTGGAGAAAAATTTAATCAGCATGTATTTTTCCTGCTAATTGTATAATTTAGTACACCACAGATACTAGAATAACTACATGGGCCACTCAGCACATTTGCGTGTATGCTACTTTCAGTTCAGTAGTAAGTTAAACCAGAAGCATTTTAATGTATTTTTAAAGCCAAGGCTTATTTATTGGCCCTGACCCCCCAGCTAAACCCTCCAACCGCGCCTTTCTACTTTACCCTCCGCCCCGCCCCAATTTTATTGCCTTTCTCGGAATTGCAGCCTAAAGCTGCCATGTACATTTCGGTGGACTGGCCAATGTACATTATTGCTGAACCAATTAGCAAGTTGTTTACGCCTGCAAGCTTTGGGCTTCTAAACTTATCAAAGTCATTTCAGCTGCCTTTATTTTTATAAAATAGCTTATGTATTCTTCTTTGCTACTGAACTGAAAGTAGAAAACTGTTTTACTAAGTATGTGCCTGAGTGGCCCATCCAGTTATTTTTGTATCTGTGATTAGTACTTTGGTTAACTATTCTTGCTATAAAGAATTTAAACCATTATTTTTTATTTTGTGTAAATACATGTAAGTGCATAAATTTTTGTTTCACATATTAATCTTATTTACTGCTGTTTTATTCAGTTCTATAGTGATTTGGTGTCTATAACGATACTACTTAGTTACAGATAACTATGAGTAGTATTTCGATTCGATTCAAATTCAAGTCTTGCATGGTTGATTTGCGATTTTTCCTCCTATATCTGTATGCAGACGCCTAATATTTAATTTATAAGCAAGTTCCTACCGCTTACTTGCCGTGGTAATGGCTATATAAACGTGCATATACAGTTTGTTCACTTATCAGAGTGGACACATTTTGTTAATATCCTATATCAAATGCATAATCGGATACTTCATTTGTTTTAATTTTTATTACACCTGCTCTAATAGGCAGATGTGCAACCGACAGCATCTGAAGGCTGCGTACGGCTGTTCAGTCCAAGGACTGGGGGTCGCCACACAGCCTCAATTACCCCAGCTAATGCTGGCACCCATTTTACAGCCGGGTGAACTGCAGCAATGCAGAGTTAAGTGTCTTGCTCAAGGACACAAATTGTGTCGAGTGGGTCGAGATTCGAATCCCGGAACTTTCAACCACTATGCTACAGCGCCTTTTGTTGCATTTTATTATTTTTCTATTAAAAACTTAACTACTGCCAATAGCAGCCGCTGATGCTTGCAACTGCATATCTGAGAGCGCAGAGACCATGAGTTATTTCATTCAAAGCCGCTTTAGTTCCAGGTCACTTTAATCCAATTTTCTCCGAATGCATATCTCCGAAGTTTGATACCAGAAAATTCATTTCTCCGAAAAGCAATTTCTTTTATAACTCCGACACGTCATACCTTCGAAAAATAAGCAATGGACCAAATATCTGAAATTAAACTTCACATCCACGTATCTCCGCTAGGGTTAGGGCCTGCGCTCCACTTACTGTGTTTTTTTCAAATCCAATTTGTTTTCATAAAAATACTGGAGTCAATTTAGTATCTTATTTTATTCTACAATTTACTAAAGACACTTGGCTATATACGCTCGTATGCTCATTGCTATTTATAAGGCACAGTTTAACGCAAACAATACCGTCTAATGAAGCACGAGTAAATGGTGAGTCGCACTGCTTTTTCTATTAAGGTTTTATTATAAAAGCTACAACCTTGTTTTATAATAACCCAAAACCAAGAATGTTATTGTATAAACACCAACCATATTCCACACAAAGCAGATTTTAAGATCTTTCGCATCGAGGCTTAACACAAAAAATCACTTTATTTGCATATGATTTTGTTTATAATGCCCTTGGTACTGCAGGACTATTCCTATGCACCCATTGGACCCCTATACTTGTTACTAATTAGGTTAACTAATTAGTCATTCTAAGACTTCCTCCACTCATGAAAAAGTAGCTCGTACTAAGTCGAGAACCACAACAAAAAGTGCAAGTAAAAAGTAACTTAGTGAGTACTTTTGCATCTAAGCTGAATATATGTACATTTTTATTATTGTCTTTTCAACAAAAACGCTTTTGATTTAATGTAGATTAGCTTGATTGGAAGGATTTGGATTAAGCTATGCTAATTCTGTGTGTGATACCGGGAATAGATATGTTCACTACTAATTTGGTTCATTGTATGCTGAACGCCAGAAAGGAAGATTGCTTGAATAAGCTGTATGGGTAGCTATATTTTATCAATGGGTTCGAGATTAAGTCCAACGTCAACTCAGGCCCTTTTCAGCGCCTCAGCACGCCTTTTCGGCCGCGATCGTCTCAGCGTCGGGCAGACTGTCGCGGACTTTCGTTTCAACGCGGCGCAGCGGCGCGCCCTTCGTAATTTCCTCGCGCAGTTGCTGCTCTCGACGCTCCTGGAGGATGTCTCCAGCGTCTGGCATGCTGATGCGCACCTTCGTGTCTACAGGGTTCAGCTTGTGTACTTTCTCAATTTCGCTTCGCAGCTGCAACTCCTGCGTGCGGTGCGGAGATGATGGATTAGATTTAGGCTTTACATGCATGTACCTAAGGATGGGGATCTTATATTGCCAACCAAAACATCTACCAAGCTACTCTAACAGACGACTAGGAGTGATACGCGGTCCAATTGTGCGATTCGACAGAGAATAAGCTGCTTCTTTTTCGGTTGCTTTTTATTTGCATCAGCCGCGTGATGACTCAATTTAGACCAACTGGCACGAACTCTAAGCGGTTGCTCACCTGCTTCTCCTGGGCGATCGCCTCCGCACCCGGCAGGCTGTTCCGCACCTCTACGTCGACGTGATTTAATTTCGGCCTTCCCTTGATGCCCTCGTGCAGCTCGTGCTCCTGCTTCTCCTGGGCGATCGCCTCCGCACCTGGCAGGCTGTTCCGCACCTCTACGTCGACGTGATTTAATTTCGGCCTTCTCTTGATGCCCTCGTGCAGCTCGTGCTCCTGCTTCTCCTGGGCGATGACGCTGGCATCTGGCAGGACGACTTTCTCCTCCACCTTGGCGACATGATTCAGCTGGAGGCCCTGCTCAATTTCGGAGCGTAGTTGAGTCTCTTTTCGTTCAGACTTGAGCTGCTCACTGTTGGGTAGAACCAATTTCTCCGTGACTTTGACGTGGTTCATCTTGTCTCTGTCGAAGTCGCTGATGTCAGCGAGAACCGCGCTAGGGTTGGCCATGGCTTTGAGACGGCAGGGAATTGGAGCTTTTTATTATTGTTGTTGTTGTGGATTAGGCTCGCTTGGGTCCTTGCATCCAGGCCTGTTGTATAATGTATATATATAGCTTACCCAATGCAGATCACAATTCTTTCTATTTCTTACCCTGTTTTTCTAGCCAACCGCCTCAGCACTACCAATCCTGCTTGAGCTTGCCCGCTGTGAGTAAGACTGCTGGTGCTGCTGTAGTTCGTAGCAATTTTAAATAAAATGCGAAGATCTCTCTCTCTCTCTCCTCCTCTCTCTTTCTTTTTCTGTCTCGTTTAGTAATTGCGGAAAGGACAGACGATAATGGTGAGCTTCTGCCTAAATGCTCTGCAACTTCCCCGCTCTTATTCCTGCTTCTATGAAAATAGTCTTCTTCAAAAACCAGTTGAGGGGTGTGTCTCTGTACAAAGCAAACAATGGGGTTTGGCTGTGTTGGATGGGTTAGAACGAGCTGAGGGCTTAGAACTTCGCTAAGCTGCTAGATGAGAAGCTGCTCTCTCTCTCTAGATATAAAGTGATGAAGGCCTGCGGGTGACAACCAAAGAACCTATACCCGTACGAGCGTATGTAGGGACGAGGCTTCATCACTTGACCGGTGGCTGTCTGTTTCGAAGCATCTTCCAGAGCATAGTAGTAAACAGTTCTTTCTCTCTCCCTCTCTCTCTCTCTCTCTCTATAATTCCAACTCTTAATTTCAACTGGATTGAGCTGCCTTACCCTTGCTAAAATCCAAGGCATGTTTTAGCCAATATAATCTACATGTACGTGCATCAATGAGATACTAATTTGTAAATGCTGATATTGATGTAAGCGTACTTGTTAGCAAATTGCATTGCAAGAGTATATTATTTCAGTGTCAATTCGAAACAGACTCCGTTGACAGAGAAGACAAAACATCCTTTCTTTGTCTCCGTTAGGAGTTTGCTTGCAGAGAGTTAATTGGTTGCTGGGAGTTTGCTTGCAGAGAGTTAATTGCTTGCAGGGAGTTTGCTTGCAGGGAGTTTGCTTGCAGGGAGTTTGCTTGCAGGGAGTTTGCTTGCAGGGAGTTTGCTTGCAGGGAGTTTGCTTGCAGGGAGTTTGCTTGCAGGGAGTTTGCTTCGTACACTCCGCGCATTAGACAAGGCCAGCGTGCACTGCGTCAATCTGCAGTTCAAGAGAGTCCGTCAACGTCCAAGTCTCTGCGCAGTACAGCAGGACGGTCTCGACCAACGCCTGGAATAGCGTCGCCCAACGTCTTCAATTTTTATCTTGCCGGCATAGCTACAGCTGCATCACGTCAAACGCATTTACCTTTCTTCGTCCCAACATTTCCAATCACGTGACCAGATAATCTATTGGAAATCGAAAACCAATCTCTATTTATTAGAGACAGTAGGGCAGGGGGGCTGTGTGCAACCTGGCGCATTTTAAGCGACATTGGCACACAACCGGCGAGAGGCATTGCTGCCCATTCCGCCGACTCCCCTGAGCAGGCACACAAGCGCGCGGATACGTACGCAGTCATACGCACAGGCACACACTTACACAGGAGTGTACAGCGGCCCTAACTTTATTTATCGTTAGGCATGTACACTTCACTGTGCCTTGGGGGTTGGCCCTCAAGGGCGTTAATTGCACGAGCAGAGCCAAGCCGAGATTCCAATTCAGCCCCAAATTAATGTGACTGCACTTGGAATCGAGTGTGAGGTTGCGTTTGATTTGTGCATTTGGGGTGGGGGCTGCTCTCTTATTACTTGCATCTTGATTTACTCTGTGCATGCCCTCCACCCCAATTGGGTGAGTCATTTTATTACCTTTCTATCACTGACAATATAATCGCTCCCTATAGTTATCGTGCATGCCAAATAATATACTTCGTGAATTTTGACTCTAATTTCTCAGCTCTTACACGAGCCTGGGCCGCTGGCACATCAAAGCGCCGCGCTGGACCACTGTGCTACGGCCCCATCGAAAGCAATCATATACACCTGAGACAGTGCACCAGCTAGTCTAATGTAAGAAGTTCAGTATTTAGGCAACATTTTTTCTTCTAGGAGGTCCCACAGCAACTGCTATGAATGATTAATTTTTTACATCAGCATTGAAGATTATTAATATCCCATTGTGCTGAAAGCAAAGACGTCTAATTTACAAGTAAAAGCTTTGTCGGGCCAGCCCGAAAGAAAAATATCAGTGTCATATTTTAATGTGTGTAGCATTTATTTATAATTAATCAATGATTTGCAGGGCATAGATTAGATTATATAAATTCATATTTAAAGCTATAGTCTTGAATCAATCAGTTTTATTAGACAACGCGATAGAAGACGACGCACCATCTCAATACTGTTAGCCTGATTTGTAGGTTGTAAAAAATCATTTTTTGTTACAAATTTGCGTGGCCTCTCTTCAAGTGTCATGCTGCTTGCACGGCACCTTCGGTCGTTGAACAAGGGTGCCAATAATCTGGTTCTGGAAGACGAACACTTTGATCCGATCGAACACGAACAAGAACACCAGCAGCAGGGGCACATACTGCACCCAGGCCCATTTGATCAGGTGCCAGAAACCCGTCAGGTACAGAACCCTTGCCGGCGGGTAATACACGGTGGCGTTCAATCTGAAGGGTTCACCAGTTGGCCGGCCCGTCTCCCACACGTACAGCGCATTGTCGAACATGGTGGTCACTGAGTGAGCAGTTTTTTTAGAACGAGTTGGTGTTTATGATAGTTTTGTCCTTATTTTCTAGTATATTAACATCTTCATAATTTAAATAATGCAGATTCTCTACCCCTCTGTGCACAGTGTACACCACCTCCTGTTGATTCTCTACCCCTCTGTGCACAGTTTACATCACTTCCTGCAGATTCTCTACCCCTCTGTGCACAGTGTACATCACTTCCTGCAGATTCTCTACCCCTCTGTGCACAGTGTACATCACTTCCTGCAGATTCTCTACCCCTCTGTGCACAGTGTACATCACTTCCTGCAGATTCTCTACCCCTCTGTGCACAGCGTACATAAAAAAACAATAAAAAGTCTTACCATTTCGTTGTTGATAATTCAAAAATATTTTCGATAGCTGATAGTCTGAACTGACGACACTGGTGCTGGGAATGACCGAGTCCTTTCAACAGAAAAAATAGGTATAGTAAAAATTGATAAAACTTACATAACCAGATTGATTACAATTTTAAAAGCCCGAATAAAAACCCTGACGAACTCACATTATAACGAACATCTATTCCCGATGATTTTAGCGGCGTCTTTTGCTTGAAGCAGAGCTGTCCAGTTGCCGACAGAGAAGCGCCCGACTGACTAGATGAGTAGTCTATGTAGGCCATGCTCTGCATTGTGAAGTCCGACAGTTTCTGTGGGAGATCAGTAGCGTTCATGTTAAAGTCCAAGCCTTGCAATTGAGCAATAAAAATTTCAATTGGTTTCATACGAAGTATTTTTGGCCATTAGGCCAAACTTCTACAGACAGGGGAGTCGCCATGGATGTTATGGTTGGGGGGGGGGGACAAAGCCAAGAATTTTACAAAGCATTGTCATGTCTCCCCATTGCTCTTAATGGGGGGGACATGTCTCCCCGTCCTTCCCGGTAGCGACGCCCCTGGCTGCAGAATACGAGCTCTAGATTCATAAAAACTAAACGGTTGATAAATTAAATGCATCTAAAAGTGCAATTATTTAACTAGCATTGTCCCTGTACAAGGCAGTACTTACAGACAGCTAAAATAGTATATATTATGGACATTCATTCAAGCATACAAACCTTAGAGATTTAGTATATTTAGATTGTTAACTTCTGCTAACTACCCTACTTTCAGTAGAAGTATAGGAAAATACTTAAAATAAAAATAACAAGGAAAATATACCGTCTACTTTAATACTAGAAAAAAATTTGTTTTTAAATCAGCACAACAGCTGGTATCGACTGTGCACTTCAAGTAGCACCTGCTCCCCACAGCTCAGGGCATGATTTCGGCACTGACTCCCAAGCCGCCCACTCACCGAGAGTTTGTAGTCAAACAGAAGGATGAGCTTGGCTGCTAGAATGTTCTCGCTGGAAGCCAGCGGCGCTTCAATCTGCACCAACAATGATTCGTATTTTCCATCCAAATTAGAGTCCGACTCCATGACCTTCATTTGCACCGCCAGTAGATTTTCCTGCTGCAGAGCGTTCAAGTTTGTCATTGTGCTCCATGTCCATTGGGTGGTGCTGGTGCTGAGGATGAGCAATGCCTGGTATTTGAATCGCACAACTGGCTGCTCAGTGTAGAAATCTTCCTTCTTCCAGAATCCTAGATTTTTTAAGAAAATCAAAGTTCAAGCAAATAACCAATAGAAATTACCAAATGAATCCCTCCATTAAATTATATTAGTACTAGGATTTTGTGCTTATGCTCGTAACATATTTTCAAATAATTTCTAAGAAAATATATCTTCTAGTTAACTTTCAGTATGTAAACTAGTACGCCAAAACTCTTTGTTTTAACAGTATACTAAAATATATTGAATTACATATATTGTTATTTTTTATTCCAAAAGCAATTTTTTATTCCATTAGAATCGAATAGTTGACACTTGATACTTGAATTTATATACTATATTCTTTTAGATCTATTTAAGTACTACTTGGCAAACAAAGTCTGTTTTGAAGGTTTAGTTGCTATTTTTCTCTATAAATGTTTGAATAGAATTTGTAAAGAAACCCATCCTTAGGTTATTTTTTTAAAATATATGCCAAAAATCGAACCCAGCATAAACATATTTTTTACTTTCAAATTTTATTAGGAATTTAAATAGACTACATTTTTTAAATTTATATTGTTAAATATTTTTGCAATAAGGACAAGGAGAATATGAACAAAGACTATGGTGCTAAACCAAAAACCTTAAAAACCTTAAGTAAATATAGGCTTGTTATATAAATTTTAAAGGAAAACAATAGCAAAACAAATAACAAACATATTAAACAAACTACCATTGTAACTTCCATGTTTTATTATATCTATTTTTTATTTTATATTTCTGTTTCACAGCACTTAACTGAACCATCAGTTACTGTCTTAAAAGAGTCTAAAACCATTAAAAAAATGTGGCACTGCAATCTAAGCGCTTTTCTAAGCAAAACTTTTAGACAGGAGATGCAGTCACAAACTGCAAATACCCGCTTACCATATGCTCGATACACCGACAAAAGTGGAGCTACAAATGTTAGTATTACGCAACATATAAGAAAAAATGTAGCCTTGGAAACTAGCGTAGATTTATAAACTCTAACTTCTGGGTGTGAAAATATTTCATGCAAAGCCATAACTGAAAACCAAGTCCTACAGCATCAGAAAATATTTGATAAAAATCCTAAAATCGTCAATAAAAAACAGAATTCCTTTGCGTCAAATTCACTGAGGAATAGTGGGCACTAGATATTTATTCAGAATAAATTGATATTAAATAATTGATGATAAAAACATAAAATTTTACATATTGAAATAAAAGAATTTCACTATAATCATTTGAAAACATTTTAATGCGTAAAATTTGTTTAAACTTTTAATAACACCGAAATTATAAAAAAATTTTGTACTGATTTACAATTTATTGCGGAGCGCAAAAAACAGTAATTGGATACAATAACCCTGAATCGTTTCGTATAATTTGCTTTATCAAATAGAATGAGATCGAAAAACATCGTTCATTATTTTAGTTTACTGAAACAACTTGATTCGTGCGCAACAAAAATTACTCTGAGCATTTAATACTGCATTGATCGGGATCGCACCTTTAGGCTGCAGCTAAGAAATTTAATTTATCAAAATTTAAGGCCTAAATATCTACATAGTACATCTATGTAATTGGATTATCGGGCGCTGGACTTCTGCAGCTGTGCATCCGCCGGCCGAAGGCAGAGACATATGCAGCTTTGATGACATCTTTTTATAGCAAAACAACAAAATTATAGTGCTTCGTATTTCTTTTTTGGTTCTTTATTGCCACGCTCAACGCTATGCGTTCTTTGTAAATATAAGCATCGGCTTCACGCACTTGTCCGCGGATGACCGCGAGATATGCGCAGGCTAGCTGTCAACTGCAAAACGACGTACTGCTCTGCAAAGAAGAGAACTCTTAAAGCATCTTTGGATTGTACATTTTGCGTGCATATCTTGTGAAAATTTTCTAAAGTTTAGTATAAGAAACCTGATCAAAATTTCTACATGTACATGGTAACCATCAACGTGCATGCTTGGATGCTGAGCCACTTTCCAACTGCGCTGCCCAGAGTTAATGGTTACAACTGTACTCAAACACACAAACTCATGGGAATTAAAATTTACAAGTGAGAAAACTACAGTGAAAAAGAAATACATGTACTCGTAAGCCTTTATTTAATCAACAACGAAAAGAAGCGAGAAAAGTATACTATTTGCTAAAATAGAAAAGCTCGAGAGAAAAACAGCGCACTTCCAAAAGCGATTAATTTTACAATGCGTGCACAGTTGCAACCAAAGATAGCATTTCAGTCTCAGCAAAGTTGACGCGTGCATTGTCAAAAAGCTACTGAAAATTTATAAAACAATCCAGCTGTTAAAATAAGTCCGCATACCAAACAGCAAATAAACATATTTACTTACATGTAAGGCTGTGAGAATTGGATGGCAAGCAAAGTAAACCGGAATGTTTAATTGAAGCTTTATCATTAAAACTATAACAAAATAATTCGTGACTCGCAGCATTTTTTTCGCAAATTGTAAAACACAAGCCAGATTAAAAATTTATTTCTTCCACAGCTGATGAATTTATGTACACTTGTACGATTGTAAGCCTCCAAAAATAAAGAATAAAAGCATTTGAGTTCATAAAAGGTCAAAATAGTTGCAGAGTGTCAAGGTAGCAAATTAATTTTGAAACCGTATAGCTCTTCCGTAGGCAACGAGCCAATCAAAGTGCAGTAAAATCCATTTTTCAGGCAGCTAATTAAACTTTTCTTCAAAAAGGTAAACTTGCTACTATATAGTAGGCTGATCTGCTAATAGCTGCGACTATATATTTGCCTTTAAAAATTAAAATCAGTTTA
>NIVC01002594.1:0-5000 GCA_002269645.1 Macrostomum lignano | reverse complement strand
ATGCTTGCTATCTGGGGGATGCTTGCTATTTGGGGATGCTTGCTATCTGGGGGATGCTTGCTATTTGAGGATGCTTGCTATTTGGGGATGCTTGCTATCTGGGGGATGCTTGCTATCTGGGGGATGCTTGCTATCTGGGGGATGCTTGCTATCTGGGGGATGCTTGCTATCTGGGGGATGCTTGCTATTTGGGGGATGCTTGCTATCTGGGGGATGCTTGCTATCTGGGGATGCTTGCTATCTGGGGGATGCTTACTATCTGGGGGATGCTTGCTATCTGGGGGATGCTTGCTATCTGGGGGATGCTTGCTATCTGGGGGATGCTTGCTATTTGGGGATGCTTGCTATTTGGGGATGCTTGCTATCTGGGGGATGCTTGCTAATCGGGGGATGCTTGCTATCTGGGGGATGCTTACTATCTGGGGGATGCTTGCTATCTGGGGGATGCTTGCTATCTGGGGGATGCTTGCTATCTGGGGGATGCTTGCTATTTGGGGATGCTTGCTATTTGGGGATGCTTGCTATCTGGGGGATGCTTGCTAATCGGGGGATGCTTGCTATTTTTGTGAAAGCTTTTTTGTTGTGTCCTTTTGTTACTTTTAGAAAAAAGAGATTAATATAGCAAACATCTTTGTCCGTGACAATTTTACTCGAATAAGGTGATTCATAAAACTGAAGAAGGAATTGGTTCTTAAGAAAATGTGCTTTTTTATTGGATTTGTATAAATAATTTTCTTCCTTGCTTCTTGGCCGCCCCGAAGGGGGCACTAGATTGCTAGTCCCAAACTGAGAGTTCAGCCAGTGCAGATTCTGAGTGCAGCCCTAAATGCATGATGATGATGCAGAATTAATATACATTCTTATTGCTAATGATTTTATCGAACTCCCGAGTTTCGCGTGTTCGATAACAACCGAAAGGCACAAAGAACTCTGGGAAGAGCTAGACGCATTAAAAGGTTAAATAAAAGCAAGGCGTGCCCTTGCTCAAATAAGAATAACCGAGAGCTTTCTCTATCGACTTATTGATTGCAGTTTCGGTCTATGAGTTAAACAGAAAAGGCAGAATTTTAAGACATTTATCTGCTAAGAAAAATCCCGCTAAAGTACATAATCGAATATTTCTTGAATATTTCTTCCCTCCTGTTTATTGAAGAGCTTATCTTCTCCAATTTGTCACTGAGTTTCTCTCCTGCCTGTCACTGAGTTTCTCCTCTGTCTGTCACTGAGTTTCTCTCCTGCCTGTCACTGAGTTTCTCCCCTGCCTCTCACTGAGTTTCTCTCCTGCCTGTCACTGAGTTTCTCCCCTGCCTGTCACTGAGTTTCTCTCCTGCCTGTCACTGAGTTTCTCCCCTGCCTCTCACTGAGTTTCTCTCCTGCCTCTCACTGAGTTTCTCCTCTGTCTGTCACTGAGTTTCTCTCCTGCCTCTCACTGAGTTTCTCCCCTGCCTGTCACTGAGTTTCTCCCCTGCCTGTCACTGAGTTTCTCCCCTGCTTGTCACTGAGTTTCTCCCCTGCCTCTCACTGAGTTTCTCTCCTGCCTCTCACTGAGTTTCTCCCCTGCCTGTCACTGAGTTTCTCCCCTGCCTGTCACTGAGTTTCTCCCCTGCTTGTCACTGAGTTTCTCCCCTGCCTCTCACTGAGTTTCTCTCCTGCCTCTCACTGAGTTTCTCTCCTGCCTATCACTGATTTTCTCTTCTCCTGCCTGTCACTGAGTTTTTCTCCTGCCTGTCACTCAGTTTCTCTCCTGCCTGTCACTGAGTTTCTCTTCTCCTGCCTGTCACTGAGTTTCTCTGCTGCCTGTCACTGAGTTTCTCTCCTGCCTGTCACTGAGTTTCTCTGCTGCCTGTCACTGAGTTTCTCTCCTGTCTGTCACTGAGTTTCTGTCCTGTCTGTCACTCAGTTTCTCTCCTGCCTGTCACTGAGTTTCTCTTCTCCTGCCTGTCACTGAGTTTCTCTGCTGCCTGTCACTGAGTTTCTCTGCTGCCTGTCACTGAGTTTCTCTCCTGTCTGTCACTGAGTTTCTCTGCTGCCTGTCACTCAGTTTCTTTCCTGCCTGTCACTGAGTTTCTATAAAGTACTCATCCGATCAGTGCTCACATTGACCGAGTGATAGATAGCCGCCATCATCCAGGGCAGGCCGAGGCCCAGAAACACGTTAACAGAGTTGCTGCCCGTGACATTGCCGATGGCATTGTCGGCTGAATCATCGTTGGCGGCTGCCTGCTTGCTGGCGTACAGGTCGGGCAGGGAGGTGCCGATCGCCACCAAGGTGATGGCGGTCACAGCGTCTTTCAGGCCGATGAAGCAGCCGAATAAGGAGGCGAGATCGATCACGAGGGCAGTGAGGAGGCCGATAAAGGCCAGGGCCACCAGGAAGCAAAGCCAGCCGCCCCAAATCGATGGCGGAGGCACAGCGGCAAACAGAACCTGTGTGCGAATGTTTGTCTAAACAGGTCGATAAAAATCTATTGTCTAGAGCCGCTAAAAGTTCATTTTCTAGAGCCGCTAAAAGTCCATTTTCTAGAGCCGCTAAAAGTTCATTGTCTAGAGCCGCTAAAAGTCCATTTTCTAGAGCCGCTAAAAATCCATTGTCTAGAGCCGCTAAAAGTCCATTCTATAGAGCCTCTATGAGTCATTTTTCTAGAGCCGCTAAAAGTCCATTGTCTAGAGCCGCTAAAAGTCCATTGTCTAGAGCCGCTAAAAGTCCATTGTCTAGAGCCGCTAAAAGTCCCTTGTCTACGAGTTAGATCCGCTAAAAGTACATTGTATACAGCCGCTAAAAGTACCGTCTGAAGAACCCCCACATCATATTTTCTCATCCCGCAATATGTTCTCTTACCTTCCAAGCAAACGTCAGAAAGTGCATAATATAATCCAAAGCTGTTGCGTTGTCCAAGTCGCCGCCATTGACATTCATGGCTTCCTTGAACTGGTCGGCATAGGTGTGCTTATCAACGCGGATGTTGTCCAGCTCAACATTTGCCGCGTGAGCCAGACGGCTGATGAAGCTGCTGTATTCTGTGCGAGTTTGGAATGCGTGAAGGCGGATTCAGGAAGTGACCAATTATTTTAATTGCTTTTCTCTGTCTTTGCGTGAACAATATAATTAAATATTTACTCCGCGTCAAAGCGGCAAACCTGGCTCAAAAGAACTCACCGTCATCATTCACAATGGTGATAATTGTTGAGGATATTTTGCCCAGCTTTGATCCCATGCTGCAGTCCGACAGAACCAGCTTGAAGTGCTCGTCTTTTTCTTTGCACTGTTGAATGCGAAAGAGGAAAATTTGGGAGATTATTGCCAATCTGAGATGCTTTCCTACTCCCCTGGTGACTGAGGTTCACTCCTACCTGTCACTGACGCTCCATCCTACCTGTCACTGAGGCTCCCTCCTACCTGTCACTGAGGCTCAATCCTACCTGTCACTGAGGCTCCTCCTACCTGTTACTGAGGCTCCATCCTAGCTGTCACTGAGGCTCCCTCCTACCTGTCACTGAGGCTCCCTCCTACCTGTCACTGAGGCTCCCCCTACCTGTCACTGAGGCTCCCTCCTACCTGTCACTGAGGCTCCCTCCTACCTGTTACTGAGGCTCCATCCTACTTGTCACTGAGGCTCCATCCTACCTGTCACTGAGGCTCCATCCTACCTGTCACTGAGGCTCCCCCTACCTGTCACTGAGGCTCCCTCCTACCTGTCACTGAGGCTCCCTCCTACCTGTCACTAACGCTCTCTCCTACCTGTCACTGAGGCTCCCTCCTACCTGTCACTGAGGCTCCCTCCTACCTGTCACTGAGGCTTCCTCCTACCTGTCACTGAGGCTCCCTCCTACCTGTCACTGAGGCTCCCTCCTACCTGTCACTGAGGCTCCCTCCTACCTGTCACTGAGGCTCCCTCCTACCTGTCATTGAGGCTCCCTCCTACCTGTCACTGAGGCTCCCTCCTACCTGTCACTGAGGCTCCCTCCTACCTGTCACTGAGGCTCCTCCTATTTACATGTAGTTTTAGTTATTTTTACCCTGTGGGGTAACGTGGCATCAGTCAAACACAGCTGTGAGAAGAATTTCAATGGCCTTCAAACTTTACACTTTCATGACTGCGCCTCACTATTCAACACAGCTTTTTGTGACTTCTCTCAGAAATTTGCCAATCACTCCACTGTCTGCTTCGCGACCCAACTTCTACGCAATCCGCTCATTTTTACTCATTCTTCATACTTTCTCTACCAGCTTCCTAAGCCTTAATTCAGGTGAGCGTGCATTCATCGCGGCCGCGCACCCACACTGTGCGCTCCTGCAATCCCTTATTATTAACCGGAACTCAAAGCAGTCACCCTCCGTAGCGATGGAAACCGGAGCAATCACGTCTCCGGCTAGGTAGAAATAGTACAGAAAGTACTTTATTGTAAATATGCTTTGCTCAAACCTCATAGACAACATGTCAATTACAAACTTCTCTTAATCTTTTCTGATAATAAAAATTCACAGCGTTTAGGCCCTTTCACAGCATTCACAGCATTCAAAAAAGAAATCATAGTATTTACGGCAGCAATCACAAGCATTCATAGCCCTCACTGCATTCACAGCCCTCACCGCATTCACAGCCCTCACCGCATTCACAGCCCTCACCGCATTCACAGCCTTTACTGCATTCACAGCCCTCACCGCATTCACAGCCCTCACCGCATTCACAGCCGTCACTGCAATCACAGCCCTCACCGCATTCACAGCCCTCACCGCATTCACAGCCCTCACTGCATTCACAGCCCTCACCGCATTCACAGCCCTCACTACAATCACAGCCCTCACCGCATTCACAGCCCTCACCGCATTCACAGCCCTCACTGCATTTCACAGCCCTCACCGCATTCACAGCCCTTACCGCATTCACAGCCCTCACTGCATTCACAGCCCTCACCGCATTCACAGCCCTCACTGCATTCACAGCCCTCACTGCATTCACAGCAGCGTTCACCGCATTCACTCCATTCACAACAGCAAG
>NIVC01002593.1:0-75573 GCA_002269645.1 Macrostomum lignano | reverse complement strand
ATGTTCTAACGAACCTTAGCATTCATAGTCTTGAATTATGCCTATAATCTCATTCAACATCAATGTTAATTGTTAGATAGGCCTATCCCTAGGCCTATTCAAGCAAGTTAGGCCCCTAGGCCTAAAAACTAAAAGGGATTTCATTGTCAGTATATTATGAGTAGGCCAAGCCAGAGTCAGCTTTGCTCTACTATTGCATTAGTTCTAACTAATATTTTTAAATAGCAAATTATTTAGGGACCTATGCTATGAATCAGAATAATTTACTAAGGACTAGGCCAATAACAAAATTGGTAGGCCTAGGCCTATATAGGCCTAACAGGCCCCTATAAATATAGGCCTATAATTCGCTTTCTAAATGACAGGTTTGATAAAATTCTAGGGCCTAACCTACTTTCGTGCCTATTGAAACTGGGTTTTTGCTAGAAACATGATGCTAAATTGCTCAATTTCAGGATGCAATTTTAAAAGGCTCAGAGTGCAATTTCTCCTAAAAACTGGGAATAGCCTAGGCCCTATAGACATATCTATCACACATTTTAAAGCAAAATAGCCTTATATATTCATTCGCATTTTAGCTTCAAGCATTATTTTTATATATATTATATCTTTAATTATGTCCAAAAATGCTTTGACTTTTATCTCATTTTCTAAATATTATTTAAGGCTAAAAATGGGCATTCTTCTTGAATCATTTGTTAAACTATTTTTTCAATGTTTTTCACATTTTCTCTACTTTAGAAGCTGATTTTAACATGTTTGGATATATTTCACTCAAGCTATTAAAACAGTAAAATTATCAACTTTTAAGCACTTTTTTCCATCTCTAGACTAGTAATGAAGGCTGAAGCCTTATAGGCCTACCATAGCTGGGAAGGTGGCAGCTTTTAGTGAATTTTCCGGTGCAAATTGGCCCTTTTTTTGGCACACACGGCGCACACGGACACGGGGTACAAAGAAAAATTGGAAATGCTCTGGTGGCGCACATGGCGCATGGCACTGAAAAAATATATAGTTACACTCTATTATACTTTGCAGATAACAAAGTATCTAGGATCTAGGATATCTAGTATCTAGGATAACAAAGTCAGGCCTAATTCCATAATTCGTAAAATAAAATGTTATACTATCAAAGAGTACTAAAATTACATAAATCACGATATAAAATACATAAATGAAATTTAAATTTGTCTACCATAAATTCAGATTTGTTTACCAATTAATTATTAATTACCTTACCTTACTTTACCTTACCTTAGACTTACCTTATCATGGCGCACTGTGGCGCACAAAATATTTTCTTCATGGCGCACGGCACACAGTGCTCAAAAGCCATCAAAATAGTTCCGGCGCACACTGTGCCACCTTCCCGACTATGGGCCTTATATAAGGTTGGAGCACTAACATAGTAAAGCATAGAGTAGAAGCTCTTGATGAAGCTCATCTAGTAATAGCTCACCCTAAGGTAAGACTAAGAATAATACCAATTCACAAAAAATATACTAATGAATGAAGATGCTGTCGCTACCCCCATACCCTTGGCATTTGTAAGGCTAGTTACAGGCTTGCCACCCCCCATATCCCTGGCATTAGGCCTAGTAAGGCTAGTGGGTAGCTTGCACCCTCTATACCCCTAGCTTTTGTAAGGCTAGTAAGAGGCTCCACACTCCCTATATCCTTGGCTTCAAAAGGCTAGTGGAGGACTTGCCACCCCTTATATCCTGGTTTTTTTTAGGTCATACGGTAGCCACTGGCTACCCAAAAAAGCCATTAGCAACTAGATTTTAGGCATCAAAGGCCAATCTGGCAACTTCATTTTCCCCGTGCCAGTTGCCAATTTAAAAAATTGTTTTTGTAAGTGTAAAAAAGCGCCATATGAATTGATATGATATGATAGAATTTAGTTTGTTATCGTTATTGTTAGTATAATAGGCCTATGTACATGTTACTCAAAATTTAGTGTCTTAGAAATATTTATTCTTAAGAATTTGGTTAATTGCCAATGGGCAACCAAAAATAGCCATTGGCAACTGGATTTTGAGCCCCAAGGGCCAGCTGGCAATTGGATTTCCAACCTTAAAAAAACCCAGCTTATATCCCTAGTTTTTGTATGGCTAGTGGGGGGCTCACCACCCCCACACCCCTGGTATTAATAAGGCTAATAAGAGGCTCGTTGCCCCCCACACCCCTGGCATTAGTATAGTATGGCTAGTGGGGGCTCACCGCCTCCTATATCCCTGGCTTCCAAAAGGCTAGTGGGAGGCTCGCTGTCCCCCCCCACACCCCTGGCTTTTATAGGGCTAGTGGGTGTCTCACCACCTACCACACCCTTGCTTTATCCTAACCTTACACACCCACCTTTCTTCCCCTCAACTTTGTCCACCTGTACAGTTTGCACAGATCTAATTGTAGTAATGTTGAAGCAAACAGGCGCAACATCTGTGTCATCTGCCACTGATCTATATCAAAAAAGATTTTACAATAGCTAGTATAATTGCAGCTGCACTTTGACATTTAATATTACTCTTAAAAGCATTCTCAAACTATTTTAACAAAATTTACGGCTGCTAAATGCCAATAAATTATGCATTTTCACATTTTCCAACAGGCAATCAAACAGGTATTAAGACCTATCAAGACCAATATATGACTTATTGTATATTAAGATATGGCTGCCATGCATACAATTAAAACACTAGGTGAACACAGCTGCCATGCATGCAAGCTCTTTGATATGAATAACCTAAAAATCCAAAAAAAATTTAGGCAATTTCTTAAAAGCTTAATAATTTGCTTATCCCAAGTAACTCAAGCCACTATTTTTTTCATTTAGAAATTACAAACCATCTATAGCTTTTATATAATGCAACTATATTGTTGTAGGGCTAACCTTCTGTCTTTATGAATAATCCCACAATGTCACCAAAGTTGTTGTAGTGGTTTGCTTCCCTTTTTTAGCTATTCCACTAATGCCACCAAGTTGTAATGCCACTAGCTGTTGTAGGGCTACTTTTCTAATTCCTATTATTGAATATCCTAAAGCTGCCACCAAGTCTATATTCTATTAATAAATTATAAGTTTATTCATCTTTGAATAAGTCTAAGAACATATCTGAGTATTTGTCTGAGTATATATTTGAGAACTTGTTAAGTATATTGTTCTTAAAATACAATTTAGCCTTTACAAGTATTGTTCCCCTGTTATTCCAGTAGCATTTACTGTTATTCTAGCCTGAGCAGTATATTGGCTTACTGGTATATGTATTGCATGTATGTCCAATCCTGGATGTTACCAAGATCAGAAGGTCACAGCCTCCAGTTATTCTTGCATATATTAATTTAGGATCTACTTTGTATTCTCCTACTACTTAACACTTCTGCCTGTCAGTAGTAGTATATACCATAGATGCTTCAGTCTATTTCACTTTACTTTGTAAATGAATAACTCAGAAAACAATCATCAATAATGTTTACTCGGAACTCTTACTATTCAATACTGGCTTTCTTTCTTAAGGAACTGCAATGTGTGAGGTTGGTCTCTCCTCCACCAAAAATGTTTCTTTTTATACTAAAATATACTGCTAATTTAAACAAAAATTAGTTCGCGTAAAATACTTATATTATAACAAATAATTATAACAAAATAAATTATAATTAATAATTTTGTTTATTAATAATTAAATAGTTTATTAAGTAATTATTAATATACTAATTTATTAATTTATATTAAAATATTTTATTAACTATTAATTAATTTTTTTATTGTTCATTAAAATCTTTGCAATAGTTATTAATTTATTACATAATTTATTAATTTATAATTTATTAATAATTAATTAATTAATTATTATAAATTAAACTTTCAGCATCTCCCCCCTAAAGTGACCCCAAAGTGATCAAGTGAACCCCCCCAATATAACAATAAGCACCCCTCCTCCCAGATATAATATGAACTCTAGATTATCTAGATAGATAGATATGAACTCTAGATTTATAGCAGTATCGTTATATACAGCAAAAGATAGGTTGAAGGCTCAACTGAGGGGGTTGGCTGACAAAGTAAGGAGGATGGAGTATGCAACAGGTGAGAGAATAAGAGGCTTAGAGAATAATGAGAGACTGACCAATCAGAAGATGGAAAAGGTGAGAGATCAATATATAGAAAGAGGGAAAACAGTAAACAGAGACAAGTGAAGGTGAACTAAAGAAATGACTAAGAAAGTTGCAACAAGTGCAAGTTTAAAGAAAATTGGTTTAGCCATTTTTTGCTAAAATTGATCATATACTTACCTAGATAGAAACCTATTAGTAGACCTTTTTTAGTATATTGTGATGATAGAAACTCAATTTCTTAAGCTAGGCTAAAAATGCACAAATATAAACTATTAACATTTTTATTGCATTTTTATTATGCAAAACAATTTTTTATAGCATATGGCCTAATCATTTTAGGCCTATATAGGCCCCTAGTCTACTAGAGGGAGCTATCAACTATAAAATGGATATAAAATGTTGTATTTTAAAGATATTTAAATGAAATATATTTTTGAGATGATCAAGATTTGATTAAGATTTAAGATTAAACCCAATTAGCATCTAATGTCTATTTACATTATTTTATATTCTATCAATACTAATATTGTTATTTGTTAAATGTGTACAATAATTAAAATGTAAAAACAAAGATTATTTCATATTGAGCTTATTAATAAATAAATGTATAATAATATCATAGTCACTAATAGTCAGTAGTCACAGTCACAAATTGGGTCCATAAGAATTGCCCACTGAGCTTTTCCTACCAAGATTTGCCTATTATGCAATATGCCCACAAGTGAATTGCCCCTTTTATGCTAAAATTTACGTTTTTTTGTTCACTTTTTAAAATATAAATCCCTCTAATTTTATTAATGTCACAATTTGTATAAGCTTTTTTATTTATATTTGCTTTTTATTCTATGTCATTCTATTTAATTGGCTTGCAAAGATCTTCAAAGTGTAGCTAAAAAAGTAATGAAAAATTTATTATGATTTTGTATTAACAAGATAGATTTATAGATTTTAGATTTTAGCTTTATAAGAAGACCCTTGTCATGTTTCTCTTTGTCTTCTAGGTCTTCAAATCATGATCCATGGATCCATGATCCATGATCCAAAAGCCTGCTTCACCTTAGAAAAAGCCAGAAGTGGCTATCTCTAGCAAATATGGTGGATATCTCAACTGTGCAACTTGTTTTGAGCCAAAAAATGTTGCACTGAAAGTGCTTTGTTTGTTGGTGCATTATTGCATTATGCAGCAACCAGGCATTGTTCTCCCATTGTTTATATCAAACCTCCCACATCCTTAGCAGCAACCTCTTGAGCATTTTAAAATAAAAGTGCTGATTTACAGTTTAGGTTGGGATTTTTTAGGATTATGCTCTGTGGTATAAACTCTTAATGGATTAATCCTGTAAAATATATACCTTGTTACTTTTTGGCTATCTCATAAATGCCTAGAATAAAAAACAAGAAATTACAATTTTACACCAATTTATACCAAACCTCGGATTATTATACTGTAGACATTGCACCAGTAGAAATGCCATGCCAAAGAAATGCCTAAAGGCTGTCACCAACTCAAATTTACAGTGGAAATTTCTTGCATATCCTCTGTATCTCCAGTGTCACTATTTAGTTTATCGAAAAGTAAAATCAAGCAAGCTATTTCAAGGTGCTGCTTTCTCTGAGACAAAGGAAGATAAGAATTTGGTTTATTCGAATCTAAAATCTGTTATGCTTGCATTTCTAGGTTCATTACTAGCTTAACTGTTGCTGTAGCAACTGTCAGATTCAATGAGATCCAGAATCAAGGATCTGACTGGTCTGGTTCGGGGCCTGCAGTGCTTAGCCCAGGCTATGGCCAGCTACCACAGACGGCAATGCTCACCTGCTGCTATCTATGCAACTCAGCAATTGCTATTGGATGCGGCAAAACAAACTAAAGCCTGTTCTTACCAGTGGCAGGAGCTTCTGGCAAAGTACAAGATTGACAATCCTGCTGTAAGTAACTCTTTTGAGTCAATAACTGATCATTCTGATCATTTTAAATACAACTTTATACTGATTAGTGAAGCTAAGTGAGTTAGATAAAAGTAAAAATACCCAAAACAATAGAAGCAACCCAAGATATCATGTAAGTCCTTTGCTGATTGTCTGTCAATCTTGACATATAATGTGTTTCAACTAGAATAAACTAAAAGCATGTTTTTGAACGTACCGAGCCTAGCTGAAGCAAATTTCGAACGAATCAAGCGGATGGACTACGAATTCACGTGTAAAACTGCATTTCCTTATCAATACTACGAGTATTTTGAGTTGGCCGGTTGTGTCAGTACAGCTTCAATTTGGTGTTTTGTAAATTAACATTGATTGCAATTTATTTACCTTCATGGTATTTACCTTACCTACCTTTATCTTCATGGTATTCAACTCTTCATCCAGCTGGCTGCAAATTGCAGCTCAGACCAGCTAATTGCTATGGCTTTGAAAGTAGGCATAACTTAGGCTGCTACTGCCTCCCTTGCCCTGCAGGATTTTGCCCTGCGTCGTGTAGACTTACTAGCAAAACAGTCCAGCATTGTGGCTCGGCACCTGGCTGCCTCCCCAGCTGGTCGGCGCCGGCTGGCTAGGTCGCTCGGCTACCCTACAGTCACAGCCAACACCAATGGCAACGCGTCTGGTGAGGGCGTCCAGCCAGATTCCCTCAAAAAACACCGGTCGGCGTCATCATCAGCTGATGATTCTGGGACTCGGCAGGAATCCGCGCCCATTAGAGAAAAGCCATCATCCCCCACTACTGACCGGGAGGCGCGGCGTCATCAGACTGTGCCAGCGCTGTCGCCCAGGTCGCAGCCGCGCCGAGTGCCCGCCTCCCGGCTTGGCAGGCTGGCCAGCTTTGGCGGCCTGGCCGTGGGCCTGGGCCTTGGCACCGCTAGCGAGTTGGCCAGGCGAGCCATCGGCCAGGAGTCTGCGCAGTCTAGCGCGAGTCTGCTCACCCCGGCCAACGCTGACCGCATTGTTTCCACGCTTTGTCGTGTGCGTGGCGCGGCGCTGAAGCTCGGCCAGATGGTGAGCCTGCAGGACGAGGCGCTGGTTGACCCGCGCCTATTGGACATATTCGATAGAGTGCGCCGCTCAGCCGACTTTATGCCGACACAGCAGACCCACCGGGTGCTGGGTTCCGAGCTGGGTTCCGACTGGCGACAGAAGTTTGCCGAGTTTAATGATAAACCGTTCGCAGCTGCTTCGATAGGTTTGTCAAACAATGATTGACCTATGATGATTGCTTTGCTAAGCAGCACTTTGATATGCAATATAATAGACAATGTAATTTAGAGCCAGCGTACATTCGCCCCTTATACTACAGGCCAGGTGCACTATGGCCGCCTGTCAGATGGTCAAGAGGTGGCCGTGAAGGTGCAGTATCCGGGAGTAGCCGACAGCATCGAGTCCGACATTGAAAACCTGATGCATTTGCTGCGCGTATGGCAGGTGAGTAACTTAATGAGCTTAATCAGTGCTTTTATGTTATGTTATGTTATTATGTTATTGTTTTAATGGCATCCTCCCAGAGAAAACATTAAGAGCGCATCTATCTGCAATCCTCCTCCAGAGAAAACATTTAGAGCGCATCTATCCGTAAAATGTGTGAAAGCAAATTTTGCTTACTCATTTAATTCGCGTGGCCCATGCAGATTCTGCCAGCCGGGCTGTACGCAGACAGCGCTATTGCGGTGGCAAGGCGTGAGCTGGCCTGGGAGTGCGACTACCAGCGCGAGGCCGAGTGCAGCGAGCGATTCCGGAAACTGCTCTCCGACAGTCAACACCTATCTGTGCCTCGTGTTCTGCCCGATCTTTCAACGCGGCGAGTTCTCACAACGGAGTTCGTCAGCGGCCTCCAGCTTGACGAATGTATCCATCTGGCTGATCAGGCGGAGCGGGACTGGCTGGGCAGTACCCTGCTGTCCCTGTGCTTGCGCGAGCTGTTCGAGTTCCGTTTTATGCAGACTGACCCGAACTGGGCGAATTTTCTCTACCAGCCTGCTGGTCGCGATAGCGCCAGCCAGCGGCTCGTGCTGTTGGACTTTGGCGCCAGCCGAGAGTACGCGGCCAAGTAAGTATTGCAGCAGGAACTGGAGTTCTCGGAACGTCTGCAAACTTGCAACTTCACCGATTGAATTTGCACGTTAATAAATAGCCAGATCAATAAAGCAAACTTAACTGAATTTTACACAGAAGCCGTCTTATTACATTGAAGATTCGTGGACAACTACCTGCGAGTGATTTATTGGGCTGCTGAGCGGGACCATTCACGCATTTTGCGTTACTCCCAGCGCCTCGGCTTTCTCACCGGCTTCGAGAGTGCCGAGATGAACCAGGCCCATACGGACGCTGTGCTGGCCCTCGGCGAGCCTTTCGCCTCTGAAGGACTCTTCGACTTTGGCCAGCAGTCAACCACGCGGACAATTCACGGCCTGATACCAACCATGCTTCGGCACCGGCTAACCCCGCCGCCTGAGGAGAGCTACTCGCTGCATAGGAAATTGTCTGGAGCATTCCTGCTCTGCGCCAGGCTGCGCTCACGTATTGCCTGCCGACCGATGCTGCGCAAGGCCTATGAGGAATACCGTTTCACGGAGCCGGAGTAAGGAGTGTGCTGGATTCTGCAGCTAACTCGTGAGCTGGCTGCTGCTTTCATTTATTGCAGAACTGAGCAGAGTTTATTTGTGAATCAAGAACTGACTCTGAACCGTGCGCTTCGTTGAAACATTCAAGTTTAAAATGCAGATGAGTAATAACATAATTGTCTCATTTTTTTAACTGTGTCCGAAATGATGAGCGTTATTAGTTTACTATTAGTATACTGCTCGGTTAAGTTTATAAAATATATAGCTGAGTCGCTGCTAGTTTCGGCTAAGGAAAACGGCCTTCCTATTTTATCTCCTGTTTCAGCAATTTCAGGAGTCTTTAATTTAAAATTGGCTGGTAGCCTAACCCTAGCCCAGCTTGTCTGGTCGTTCTGCTTACTCTCTCGCGAGCTGCCACTGGAATAGGTTTGCCTAGTCCAACTGTAATTCGTATGTGCTTTTTCTACAACTTTGAGCTTCGCTGTTTGGGGAATTTGAATCCGTTCTTAATTTTTATAGCTGCATTCTGAATCCAGAATACGTTAAATCATTTAGTCCCAATTAACATGTCTAACAGTGTACTTGTAAATGCAAGTTTGTTGCTACTGTGTTGTAAGATTAAAATAAAGAACTCGTAACTGGCATTTACTCGTATACCTAACGTGATCAAGGGCATAAGAACTCGCAGTAAGTGTTCATTGTTTCGTTGCCATCTGCACCCGGATTCCGTTTGTTTAGAATTCCAGGAAAGCAAGTCCAACCACTGGGCACTAGCCCGTTTGCATCGCCTGCAGCGCCAGCTGAGTATTTGCTAAAGCTTCCCATTCCTGAGCAACCGTTTTAAGGTCGTATTTTAATAATGAAGTTGCAACTTTTATCTTCAGTTTTGTGACACTAGTGTCAGTTTTTTGTACTTCGTATATGGGATGGTGACAAATCTGTGTGGGCATTTATAAGCGGGCACAGATTGAGTTTGCAGTCATCATGAATTCGCCCTTTCTGTCCTCGCTTGAGTAATAGATGATCAGCAGGTTCTGAGCAAGCAGAAGAGAGCCTCACCTGAAGATGGGACTCTGGCTTAGAGCATTTTATCGAGTCTGTTGCATAAACCAGAAGGCTTTTCTGAAGGAGATCTACTGTGGCTGTGATTGGCGAAGGTACATAGCATACTAGACTACTGAGAGTAATGAGGGAAAAATTAATTTCTATCGTTTTCAGAAGCCCAGTGTGAGAGAAGGGTCCTATATCCTGATTTTGCGTCATCAGCTTTCTAATGCTAACACTCCGGGAGGGAGCCGTCGAGAGCATAGTTGCTCCACAGCTTCCCAAAGCTTCACTATCCAAGCTTAGGAAGCAATTCGGACTCAAAATGAGACAGGAAAATGATTGATCTATTGATTACGGCAATTAGGCAGCGTAAAGGAATAAACTGAGGTTAACGTTTTGCTATTGAATAAAGGAATACGAGCGTATGTGTAAATAATACGGTAAGTGCAGAATCTGGGTGCACGACAATTGACTGCGGACAATTTGCCGAGCAATCTGACTGCCGACATTTTAACTGCCAACAAAATGACTGCCAGCAAAATGACTACCTAAAAGCACTCCAGGCTCTTTATTCATGACCGTATTTATATGCAAAGCTAGCAAGGCTTTTTACATGAGCAAAAATGCAAGCTACATTTGGCTTTCAACAATACGTGCATGTATATCTATTAGTAAAAGAAGCGTCTTGTCAAAAAAGAGAAGCGAAGTTATGTCAAACACAAAAGCCGTCATGTAAAACATAAAAGAAACTTCATCAACCATAAAAGCAGCGTAAAGGTAGGTAACACAGAAGAAACGTCATCTAAAATATAAAAGAAGCGTCATTTAAAAATAGTTTACGTCTTGCGATGTTAAGGCCTACGGGGGGCAATTTCTTCGATTTCGATTTCGAGTTGCTTATTGGCCGCCCCGAAGGGGGGCGCAAGATTGCTACTAATGTTCAAACAGATTTTTTACATGTAACTGTGTTCAACGAATGCTGTTTGTAGTTTTCTTTTTCCCATATCATTAATCTCATATTTGAATCTTATTGATTCTTTCAGATTTTTTAAAAATACTCCTATCAGAAAAGCTTTATTAGGCCTAGTCAAAGCTAAAGTTAATGATACGCTAGCGCGCGGCTAGCTCTATAAACAGCATTCATTGAACACAGCTACATGTGGAGGATCCGTTTGAACATTAGTGGATATACATGCACGTATTGTTGAAAGCCAAATGTAGCTTGCATTTTTGCTCATGTAAAAAGCCTTGCTAGCTTTGCATATAAATACGGTCATGAATAAAGAGCCTGGAGTGTTTTTAGGTAGTCATTTTTGGCAGTCAAATTGTCCGCAGTCAAATTTACCGCCGTCAAATTGTCGGCAGTCATTTTGCCCGCAGTCAAATCGTCTGCAACGTACGGCCGGTTTACATGTCCTAAACGACAGGACTCAAATAACGGGAGCACTTTATGGGTAAGAACCAGGAAGTCTGACGATTATCAAACAAAATTTGTTTACACAGTTTAGAGTCCCCAAGCTGGCCAGTCACGTGGTGCTCTCAAAGGCTTGCGCGAGTATTCTTGAGTTTGCACTCAGTAACAATTGTAAAATGCATCCCGCCGATGCAAAATGGGATCAGAATTTTCTAGTCAGATATGGATTCTATTAATTAAGTGGCCTACACGCAGCATTGGGTTTTTTCGCCAAATTGGTGCTACATGATGACGTAACCCAGACCGCGTGAAAACACACGTGCAACCCTTGGCCTCTGGCGCTGAAAGGCCCTGTCCCCTAGACTTTGTCCGCCTCTGGATGGTGCGGTAGCTCCTGTTGCGGCCAAGATCCCATTATCTAGACAGCGGGCCCGGTGTTACACTTTAGACTATTCGGGTTTCTTGTCTGGCCCGGATATCCGAACGCACTTACGATATCCGCCCGGATGCTGTGAAGCAAAAAACCTGCTTTGCTTCTCCTTCCCGGATATTTTGAGCTGCTTTGCAATGTCCGGGCACCTTGAGGTGTCTCTCACGACACTGCATGACTCTGCTATATCCGCCCCGGAGATTACAAGTAGGGGAAGTTGTCTTAGGACATCCGACTGTAGGTTGAAAGGGGCGGAGTCTGCTGAGGTTGCAGAATCTGCTGAGACAAAGGTTTGCTTTAGGACATCCGGCTACTGATATCTGGGGTTAAGAATAGCAAAATTTAGAGATCACTTTCACGAAATAGAAAATAACTTTTTGCTACTTTTTCAATTGGCAAACATCTGTGCCATGCTTATGTTGTACCTGTGGTTGTCCTGATGTCCAGCGCAGTGACTTGGGCTCTCCGTCTTCTCACTCGGAAGCCTTCTTAACTCTTAGTAGCGTAGGTAGTGCTGCCACCAGTTCCTTCAGGTCTCGGCCTTCGATGAGGTGAGCTTCCCGTCGGAACGAAATAACGAAGTCAACGAACTCAGCACCGGGTGCAGATTTGCAGTTCAACGTACAAGGCGTCTCGTCAGCAGCACCTGCCGGGTTTGGTTGGTTCAGGGAGGGCTGAGTTAGCCTCTCGTAGGCTTGAGGTTGGACTTTAGTGGGGTCTCAGTCAGACCAGTACAAGCAGATTCAGTATACGCAAAGGGCACCTAGTTAGACACTGATGCACACGGGAGCTTAGTGGATGGATTCTCCGCAGATAAGAAGCCTCCTTGACGGAAACAAGGGGAGAGGGGTCCTATTTATAGCCGGGAGACACCCACGCACAAGACCTCGTGACTCGTTCTATTTTTAGAACTGACGTCACTTGAGGTCTCGGGGCAGAGTCTCAGTGCGCGCCAGACCTCGTGACTCGTTCTATTTTAGAACTGACGTCACTTGAGGTCTCCGGCCAGAGTACACGCGGCTGTGACTCAGTTGCTATTTTTAGCAACATGAGTCACTCCTCTCCTTAGAGAAGGGAGGGGTCCGAAAGCACGTGATTCTCCCGGTAAACAGGGCCAACGAGTGCAGTAAACATGGCTGTCAGCGTCGGCTCGCGAAGCGCTGCTGCAAAAGTTCTCGCGGTGTAGGTCTCGCGTCCTGCGGTCTTGCGGGAGGCGGCTGATGGCGGAATACTCACGGGCGTAGGCCTCGGCGATGTCCTTCGACTGGACGAGCGTCTTCTGGCCAACCCGGAGCGCTGCGTCCCGCTGCAGGTTGCTATTTCTGCCGTCGAGGGAGCGGACAACTCTCCAGATCTTGGAGTAGTCGCTGTCGACTGCCACCTCGCCGGCGAAGGTCCTCCAGCTCTCGCGTTTGGCGTCGGCAATCGTCTTCTTGACTAAGTTAGGAGGTCTAAGTTAGGCCAAAGTTCCAGGAGGCGGAGCAGGAAGTTGAGTCCGAGCGGGCCAAAAACGCCGTTTTATATAGCCACCAACTGGACCGCAATTTGTTATAATGGAACACCTTGACGCTGATTGGCTGAGCCGATTTGTTATAACGCACGTCGAATTTTCTGATTGGCTGAGCTTGTTGCCACCCAAACTCACGTGACCAGAAGATCCTATCAGTTCCCTCGGGGCCATAAAAATACGCCAGGTGCGGTCATAAATCACTCAAAATCGCTACATATTGATTTATGACCTTTCGCATAGGAATGACAAAAATTAATGAAAAAATATACATTAGAAAGCTCTTATTAAGTAGATAATGAAGAGAAATCGCTAATCGCTAATCCCAACGTACTTTTAGGGCCAAAACGCATAGTTGTCAAAGCTGTCACACGCTTGAGTAAACACGAAAATAATAGGCCCTGACCTCATAAATCTTGATGGCCTGTCAAAATGAAGAGAAAAAGCTGCCACCCGCATCCTCTCAGACCATCTGGCGCCAGTCTCAGCATTGAGTGAGGCGCAGGTGGCTCTCAGGCCAGCTCGAAAGCAATGATTTATGACCCAAAAGCCGCACCTATGTTATTATAACTACAAGTATGGCAAAATCATATAACTAGTATGAATTCTAGGAAAATTACATAAAGAGAAGAAAAGATGCCCATAGCCTGTTGTTAGTATAGGCTAGTAAGTTTGGAGCCCATGTGCGAGCGTGAAGTTTGGAAAAAAGTGCGTCCTCATCAATAGTACGACGAACCTTTACGAAAAGTGTAAGAATGCTCTTTTCTCTGATCTTTCTTTTTACTCGTAGATTCTCTTTTGTTCTGGAATGTTTCGACTGCTCAACATACTTGTCGTTCAGAACGTAAAAAACACTTGATTAAGCGGTTACTTTAGCCATCGAGACAAAAAATTCCAGAACGTAGTAGCACTTGGACAAGAAATATACTCGACCTATATCTGAAAAGTTAGCTCGTAAGTGTACGAGCTATTACGAGTATATGCAGACCTTACTGTGTCAGTCACTCTGCAGACCTCACTCTGTCACTCACTCTGCAGACCTCACTCTGTCAGTCACTCAACTTTCACAACACATTCCTTTGTGGCTATTAGCTCGTACACTGATCTTCATTGCATGTACGTTTGTAGTGAAAGCAATGTGACGCCAGTCTATTTATCGATTTATTCTTAGACTGCACCTTATCTGCCCCTCCCCAGCCCTCTGTGTCAGCCCATTCTCTCTTAATGAAATGTTCTTCTGCCCCACACATTGATATGCGCCTCAGCAGGTAAATAATTTGACCAACTTGCCACCCCAATCTTTATTCACCCCGAAAAATTTAAGACCCAGGATATTTCAAAGCCAGATTTTGTTGTGCCTTGGATTATCCAGGGTAGGTTATCACAAAGCGATAATGATTTTGCTTTGCGATGTCCGCCGGATAAATTGAACAACGGTGGACAGAAAGCCTAACACCAGGTTGTTTAAGGTACACGCCAGAGGCGCGGCCGCCACCAGTCACCTGTTGCGGGAGTACACCCGCGGTAAAAAACTCCCATAACTAGACGTTAACTCCCGGTCTGTAACAGACAAAGGTTCTTGACCCCAACTGTACTAGAAATGGCCGATTAAAAGGGACTCTATGCGAGGCATACAAGGAAACGAGGACTTTTGCATAGGGGGGTTGTTTAGCTGCATGGTGAGCGATTTTAAGTCTACGATTCCCTCTTACGCCCCAGGATCCCAAGGTCAAATAATAGGTAACGCCATTTTTGTGTCATCCTCCTTAGATGGGTTCGATGCTGCAGGGAATGGGGAATTGCAGGTTCCAGAGCTCTCTTGTGGTGCACATCCTGAAGGGACTTGTTTAGAAATATTGTTACTGCTATGAATTTCGGTTGAATTCGGCTCATACTCGGTGATCTTCCGTAAACTTAATCTGCTTAACATGTCAAACAATGCGTGCAAATGTACAATTAAATAGAATAATTAAATGCCAATAATTACTTTGCAAAAAGACTTTTACAACGACGGTACACTAAAAGATGTACAAAAACTCAAGCCGTCACACTCAGCTTCCATTCCATGCCCTGTGACAGGCGCACTCACTACTCACGCTTCATACCACGATTCCTGGTAAATAAGTGTAAACAGACAGAAGCAACAGAGTTCAATAGCTAACGCCTTGAACTATGGCCCTAACAGTTCGGAAAAACGGAATAAGTTAAGATTAAAAGATTAAGAAATCGTGAGCAATGGGGGGAGACCGGGCTAACGATACCCAAGGGCAGCGCAACAGAGGAAAAATACGAGTACCTTACAGACGCGGCCGACGGGCAGGGCTATTTGGCGCGGTGGTCGTCGGATGGTCACGGCGGCGGCTGCAGTCACGGATGATCAGTCCAATCAAAACACGTCAGAAAGGGAGGTTAAAGCAAAGGGGCCGGAGAGACGGAGGGAAAAGGAATGAAAGAAAGAAAGAGGGAGGAAGAATAAAATCAAGACGTGTCGCCTCGAGAGTAGCCGCTCAGGGCTTAAAGCGGGCTCCTATTCATAGCCCTGAGTTACGCAACGCGAAAATAGAAGGCCGTGGCTTGTCCTTGGCCTCTGTTACCAAGCAACCGTGATGACGTCACCCACCAGCCGCGCTGTGATTGGATGAAAAATAGGGGTGGGGCGCAGCGGAGAAAAATGATTTATGATGGGGGATTACGTAAAAGGTGGGAAAGAGCTTAATGAGATAGTGGGTCAAAACTGTCACACGCATGAATGATTTCGAACAATAGAAAGGTGGTGGGGCACTGGTGCGCGGGTATCGAGTGGGGTGGGCGATAATCATGTGTCACCAGAATCACAGGGGAGAAAGGGAGGGTGCGCAAAATTAGTGGTGGGCCCAGGACGTGCCTCATCAATAAGTCTGAATGAGGCACTGAAGGCGCTCTGCGCTGAAACGCTGCTCCAGGTGGTGTCCGATACGGTAATTTTTGTGTCACCATCATCATCATCAGGTCCGTAGACAATGGCCGTTGATGCATCCATTTCTCGACAGCGACTCTCTACCTCGTTCGATCTACATATAAGGCCATCCTCATCAGCTGCACCACCCTCTTTTGACTCCACTCCTTCAGATTGTCCGTCCAGTCCCATTGTGGCCTGACTCTGCCCTTTCGTCCACCTTCCACCTTTCCACCACCTTCAACCACAGACTCAGCACTCCATCACTTCTCGCAACGTGCCCAAATTTCCTTTCTGTAGGTCTGTAGGTCTTCATCTCGAAAGCTCTGAGCCGCTTTTCATCTTTTTTCCCATTGCTCAGCTCTCACACGGGAGCACGAGAATTGCCCGCAGACGGATTCCCCGCTGAGATTTGCCCGTCGAGCTTTTCCAGCCGAGAATTGCCCTCCGAGATTTGCCCGCAAGTGAATTGCTCGCGAGCAAATTGCCCACCGAATTTTTTCCCGCCGAGGTTTGCCCGCAATGCTTCTTTTCCTGCAGCGCATTTAATCACGCGGCAGGTTTTGTCTGCCATGCCTCCCTAATGCTTAGTAATTGTCTTATAAAGAGATTTGACCCGATCAAAACGTTTCGATGGTAACTGCGTATCAAATGCATTTTTTCTTGTGGGTTTTCATTTCTATATAGAATACATGCAGGGGTACATCAGTGAGCTGCATTCATATGCCATGCCACTTAATTGTCCCCTAAATCTCTACAACTCTGACAACCAATTCTAAGACCTTCCCACCAATATTTTGAAGACCATTTTAGTATATGGGTGATAGTCACAGATCGGAGTATGAGCGTACACTGGTGTATTATAGGCCGCAGTTAGATTAGTTTTTCGTTTCTGCCGTTCGGGACTTTCGCGCATGAACAATTTTGTTTATCGACCAGTAAGACCTAGGTAACTTTTAACTGCTTTAAAGAATAGCTACATGTGTACATGTATATCTAAGCAGAAAATATCAAAGCTCACAGCCCCCATATGCAGGTACCTTGAATTTATACAGCCTAGGTAAGTTTAAAATGCACAATTTACTTGGAAGTTGAGCAGCTCTGTTCACCAGTTTCAAGAAAAAAAAGATTTCAGAAAATTAATACTCTGCAAAAGTACTCGTCATTTCAATCTCATTTCTGCTGGTCGCAAGTACATTTTTGTATCTTCACACCTGGACTAAAAACATCTAAACTACCCTTCTTATCTGAGCCACGAGACGTGCCAGACAAGCCATACCAGCATACTGCATGGACAAGTACGTACCATGTGAAGTTCATTCCTGCATTTTAAATTTATAGTTGTCTTCGAATGTTTGAAAAGCTCGATATAATGCTTACATGTACACGCTTCGTCACTGCCAGTGTCTGCTGAAATCTGTCCACCGGTCCCATTCCTATTCTAAAAGCTCTTTCACTGGCTGCTTCAGTGGACAGCATAGGCTATGGCGATATCAGTTGGAAAGAGCTTGATAAGGTGGATTGAGCTTAATTAAGCTGTGTCGCAAGTAGACCAAATGGAACAAATAGAATGCATGCTGCGTATGCATTTCCAAGGAGAAGCGGGCCAATCTGTGAGAAAAATAAGCGAGAGAAATGTCCAGCGTGGAAACTGTCACAGTGGAGTCGCTCGAAACTCAGGAGGACCCGAGTCAGACTGACACTGACAGCAGCATTATGGATCTGAGAATGCCCATTTACCGGACAAGCATTGTGCACCTCACGCTGTCCGGCATAAACAGCCTCCTCACTCTGCTGCTGCTGTGCGCCAAGCTTTTCACAATTATCTTCAATGGAGTCTTCCCGTCCCTATGGTACCTCAGCTTCCTGTACACTGTGTTACGCATCCTCCACATCTGCGCAGGCGCAACAGCCTACACAGTTAAGGACGTCTCTATTGACCATTTAAAAACCCGCGTAGCATGGCGTGCGCCGTCTGTGGAATCAGCGTCCTATTCTCGCTGGGCGAAGCCATCGGCAGAGGATTCGAGACCAACTATTACATGAAGACGAATGACGTGCTGAATGGAGTCGGTAGCGGCGTCCAGGTACTACTGAATCTGGGGCTCTGCATTCTCAGTGCCATTCTGACTGTTATGTGCGCAACGCTTACTGGCAAGCTGAGGTCATGAGCGAGAGAGCGCCAATTACAATTTCGTCAACCGGAAACAGATATACGGAATATGTTTTTTTTTTCTAGTTCATCTTGTAACTTGGGAATTCTTATTGGCGCAAAATTTTTGCTCTACAAGTATACTTTATCTATTTTTATATTGATTTTTAGACTTTAATAAGTCTCACTATAAATTTGCATTGCTTGTGCTCCGAAAAGATATAGTTTGAGATTTTTTCTATGACAATTATAAAACCTATGCAGAAAAATCAAAACTTTGCATCGCTAATCATGTGCAAAATGTATCTGAAATAACAGACCACGAGGTCAGAGTAGCTAAAGAAGGACGTCTAACGCTTATCTAATCCCCCCACCCCTACAAAAGTACCGCTCCCATAAAAAGTTCCATCCGCTAACAACTGAATGAGAGGCAACATGCAACCAGCGCAAGCTCGACGAATGACAGGGCTCAACTTTGCACCTACAGTGTATTAGATGTCGTGGAATTGCGCTAGAAGACAGGGGTAGGCCGGGCGCCACCAGACTGTGCACTGAGAAATATATGTAGGGGGTGTCCACCAGAAATACATGTAGGTGCGCCCCCTCTAGGCACCATGACATGTACTAGCATACATGTACCGTGTTTGCGCATAAATTTGCCTGCCGCGATGCTTACCCTCCAGGGTGGATTTCATGAAGCCACTTAGACAAATTACAAGTGACAATTGGTGACAACTCCGACAAGTAATGCGTTTCATGAGATTAAGTATAAGATAATCCCCACTTGATTTCGTTTCTTTGGCCTAGGAACGGCTGAGGACTGCGTTTCTAGGCCGAGGCGAAGCGTAAATATTATAATCCCCACTTGATTTCGTTCCTAGGCCAAAGAAACGAAATCAAGTGGGGATTATCTTATACACACACAGAGGAGATAGGCAGCTGGCCGGGCCAAAGCGGGGATTAAATGACAAATCGACAAGTTGCAAGTAACAGGAGACTATATTTAATTTTCAAGTGCTCTCCTGACCACTTGTAGACATAGACTATACGCTTTTGTGACCAAGCAATCACTGGAATGCTCTGGAGCACATTGGTGCATCCAAGCTTCACTATCAGTTTTTGTGATCGATCAGCGTGATGCATGTTTAGCGATATTGAGGATGAGGACAATTGGTTGATTGAGCAAGCTTCCCAAACATGCAGGACCGCCCCACTATAAAAATAATCAATCTAAAAGAAAGACTCGGCTTCTTTGTGCTTCATTTAAAATAGGGAAAATAAGTCAAAATTCAAATGACTAATAGGGATAAAAACATCTTCGACGAGATTTAGATCATTTTTGCACATAGACATGGAATTTCGAGCGAGCACTTTCAATAGTTGTCAAGCGTTTTGTAAAAGCTGTGTCACTTAATTGTCACTTTTCTCACTTGTAGTTTTCTCATGAAATCCACCCCAGCGTTTTTCCCACCAACCATGAGGGCGGCACCACGGCCTCCTAACCCTGTGTTTCTCAATTCTACCCTGCAATGGCTTCTCTCGCGTCCCATTATTTGGCCCCCCGCTGCTCGCTCCACAATTCACTAGCTAGCTCTCTCTGTCCCTGCAAAGTCAATTCGATCAAACCCGGACAACTGAAATGTATATACGTACATGTAAAATGTATAATAAATTAATAATTCTGCTATCGACTACCGATACAGTTTAGAGTAAGGGTTGAGTGGCCGGTGTCCGCGATCAGTATCGATATATCGGCCTTTGATCCCATTGGCATGGCTATCGGCCCCGCCCTGGGCCATACATGTACATGTACGTACATGTGCATGTTACATATACATAGCTACTAGCACGGATCCTGCTCGAGAGAATTTGTCTATTGCGGTAAACTAAACGTTCAAGGACGACAAGCACGCGTGTGCTTAAGGACACAACAGGACATGCAGAGAAGACTCGGTTCTCGGTTATCTGCTACGAACATAGGAGCTATTTATTTTTCGGCATGACTCAGTTATCTGCTACGAACATAGGAGCTTTTTATTTTTCGGCATGAAAATAGCGATAGTTTTTTCATTGGAAGCTAATGGAAAGCCCCAATTTTTTTATAAGAAACGACGTTTCCTGTACATGTATTCTTTATTATAGTGCTTGGTTAAAGCCTCATTTAGAGCACACGCTTGAATGCATTCTCTCAATAATGAGGCTTTTAACATTTTACCAATTCCAGAACCATGCAGAATACATGTAGGTTCCGATCTCCCAAAAAAACAATATTTAAATACTATAATTAACTTTTGTTGAATTTTTTACTGCCTTAACAGCCTCACTTTACACAATTTTGACTTTCTTCTTGGCTATTGCCATTCAATACAATGTAATTACAACTTATAGCACGTAACCCCTCTAGTTTAAGATACAGAGAGTTAATACATGTACATGCTTTGCAAATATAGGATCTGCATGATCTGCAAATACTTGAACCGGACCAATATTAAAAGGCCCAATGTAATTTGATCATGTCTTTTCCCTAAATTCAGTACTCTAGTATGCATAGTAGTAGAAATAAATAACTTTTCTACATTCACATGCATAAAATACAAATGTACATGTATGCAGGGTCTTGGAAATGCAAACGTTTTATATAGTAAGTATGGAAAGCCCTCCGCATACAGTCAGTAATTGTCAGGCCTGTCAAATGCATGGGGCAGGGACAACTAATCTTGTTTGATTTTTTCTCTACGTACTTTTAGTTGTCCCTGCATGGCATGGGGTAAGAGTCATAGAACCATACGGTGCAGTTACGCGTACGTGGTATATGCAGTTAGTTTATGTAAACGTACAGCTGTAGAGAAAAAATCAAACTAGATTAAAACGCAAAAATTAGGTGAGAAATATAACACATGAATAGCTGGACAAAACTAGAAAGGAAGAAAATTCCAAAAACAGAAGGAAAGAGACAGAAACGCCCAGGTGTTACTCAAAGGGGAAACCCGTTGCTGTCAAAGTTTAACACAGACGCGAAGAAAAGAATAGAGACGTAAGCATTATTTTAAATACATTAAAAAAGTGCAAATATTCATAGTAGACAGCAACACTTTGCTGGAACAGAATTTTCTTTACAAGTTCATCAAGATAAATCGAAATTTTAATTATATAAAATTACCCAAGAATCACCGACAGCGCGACCCGCTTTTTATTATATATTAACATGTCAGTAGAGCACAATCACACAAACATACTGCAAGTAATTTCCTAGAATTTTTCTGCAAAAAAGTGGGCTGTTTTAATAGCTGGAGCATTGACTGCATTTTAGCAAATTATAACATGATTTTGTTTAACAAAGTATTTCGAAACCGACTTTTTTCTTACAATTCTCTGTCATCTCTGGTAAGTCTAGGCCTGACTTGGTTGGGGTCAGGAGAAAATGACATCAATCCTTTTATTGCTATATTTTGGCCATGCAGCAATCTAATGTTGGCGATGTAGTCAACATCCTAATGTCTATTGATATATCTATATGATGACATAAGTATTGGAATGAGAAGGGCCCATCCCATTTTTAAGTAGGGGGGGCATCAGTAGTACCTGCCCACCACTTTTGAAAAAGCTTTTGATATATTTTTCTTCAAATAAAGTGTTGAATTTTTATAATTTATAATCCATATAAGTATTTGTTACTTTGGATTAGTGGATTAGTGATAGGCTTAGACCCATTTAACCATAGTCAGGATGAGGAAGATGGCCTTTTTCATGGAAAATTCTAGTGCAAAAAGGCATTGAATGTGTGCCATACAAGCACATTTTGCCACAACAGCAGGCAGCAAGGAGGAGGGGAATCTGGTGCAATATAGTGTAAGACAGTTTAGGCCTAAGACAAATTTTGGTATAATTTGGTCTTAGTGCAAGACAAAACCTTTTAGTCAGACAATATTTTTGCAAATAGCTTTTTCAATTAAATGTTAACATTGTATTTTCTTTGAAAAGAATTCAAATATAAGTTTTATTGGTTTTTGTCAGTTTTTATAAAATTTTAAGGCATTTTATTAAGTAAAAAAGTTATATTGGCTTTTTAAAACTTTGAATGTAAATCTAAATGTCAATTGGAAAATGAATATATATTTATGCTCCTATATTTTTATAAAAATGTTTATGACATATAGTGCAATAAACTTATTTGATAAGATTTGTTGTGAGGCAAGGTGCAATCAAACTTTTTTGATAAGATTTATTGTAATATAGGTATGCCATGATCTTAACTATGGTGATAGACCAAATATAGATTTATAGGAAGGCAAAAATCAACATTAAATTTATAACAACGCATTTCACACAAAACTGTACATTAGGGGGCGACCCAGTCCCAGGCCTGGGCCCGAAAAGTCGGGAATCCTGACCAAAATTGTGGCCCGACCCGGGCCTAGGCCCGACCCTATAAGAGTCGGGAAATCGGGACAAGTCTTTTTTCCCTAAAGGCACTAACCGCATGCAAATTGCACTTTTTTGCAATATTGATTCCACTTTACACGCTGCAGGCTGCAGCCTAAAAGCAAAAATATGATTCTTTAAAAAGTTGATTTGTCATTTTTAAGCTTTTGTAAATAACATTTCCTATTTACATTCTAAGAAGTACCTATTAAGGGCCAAGGCTACCATTTTTCCAAGAAGTTTGCTATCTATCAGAGTTTGTAATTGTGTTCATATTTGTATCGTATTCATAGGTAGTCGTAGTCATAGACTCATAGTATCGTATTCATAATCATATTTGTTTAGGTAGGTAGGTGAGCAGGTAGGCAGGTATCAGCTAATTACTTGTATTTCCATTGTCTGTTTGCCTATTCTGTTGAGACAGTTGAGTGTTGTGTTGTCACTTCATTTGTGTTCTGTTCTGTTGTCTTGTCTTGTTGTCTTACTGAATACTGACTGTGTACATGGCTCTTTACATTGAAGCTATGTAAAGGAACTAAAAATTCAAATAAAAGAATCAATCAATTGATTTGGTTCTTACTTCCTTACTGCTTCCAATGCCAAGTGCCTTACACTTAATGCTTTAGCTTTTCTTCTTTTTGCTTACTGCCACTGCCAGTGCCAGCCGCACTGCCGCAGTGCCTGCTTGCCTACCTCACTGCCTGTTAGTGTCAGTGTCACTGGCACACACACAGTACTTGTGCCACACAGTGACATTGAATTTGAACTATTGAGTATATTGATATTTGAGTATTAAGTCTTTTAATGTAACTCTTATCTATTCTGAAGTCTTAACTAATGTATTAAATAATAATAATATTTATTATATATTTAATATATTTATATATTATCATATATTTAATGTTTATCATATATTTATTATATTTTAAAAGTAATCCGCATATGCTAAAAGTATTAAGATTTATTATGATTTTTTTCCAATTATTGAGCTGTCCTAAAGATCTTGTCCCGAATTCCCGAGGCCCGACCCAGGCCCGAGTCCTCATTCCCGGGCCTGACCTGGGCCCAACTTTGGCTGTCCCGGTTGCCCCCTACTGTGCATCTTCAGGCTAGGTTTATTTTTGAGCAGAAAAAACGAGTGAGAACGGCAATAAATACATTATTTTTGGGGTTGTAAATTCAATCAGTATTTAATATTTGATATTCAAAGTACATGTTTATTAGTCCAAAAGCCAAGAGGCAAAGTCCAGGGACGGAATGGTAGTCGAAATAGTTAGAAGTATAATAATGTATATCCAGTGCCCCCTCCCTCAGAACACACGGAAGACATGTTTGGATAGATTTTTTCAAAACCAAATCTAAATATACAAAAAATTGAAATTAAAATCAAAATAAAAAAAAAATCTAAATACATTTCTAAATATAAGCACAAAGTTAAAATTAAACAGTGGGAATGACTATAAAACTTTTATGAAAAATACCTTATCATCTAATTAATGATCTAATTAGTGCCCCATAAATTGACTAACAAGATTCTATTTGTCTAAGGCTTATACTATATTTATATTTAAAAGCACATTTAGAAATTTAAAAAAATTCTAAATGTAAATATTTTTTTCTAGAAAAGTGAAACATTTTTGGATTTAGAATATTCAGTTAAATCACTACTTTGGATTAGCAATTAATTGATTATAAAAAGTGAATCATGATCATAGACATCAAAACAAAAAGAGCATAGCTTATCACTTTTTAAAGTATGAAGGCATCAATGATAGTTGCCCATTCTTTATTTTTTATTTTTTATTCTGATATCTATTGAGATATCCTTACAATATTCTATTCCATACATGCGCAACTGCTGGCCAACCTGGCCGATCTGGCTACCATAAATTGTGGTAGACCAGGGGTAAGTTGCAAAAATGCTACCCCAAAGAATACGGATGTAGTACTAATTAGATGCCGAGGCATTTAGGCCTGATAAGACAGTCATAGTTACTTCTGCCGTTTACCCGAAACTGCATTAATTTTGCTTTAGGTTTCTTTCATAGGTAAGTCGCATTTTTGGTCAAAAAGTAAGTCGCATGGCCAGTGCAAATCAGGGGAGTTGCGCATGTATGTTCTATTCTATCTCTTTTAATCCCAGATTGCTATCATACTCTTAGCAGCATATAGTTATCCCCTTTGCAGTCTAAAGCCTTTATTAACATTAAGAATTTATCATTTCAACAGCCTAAATTTTTCTTCTTAGCAAACCACAATAATTCACTTAGTAACTCATAGTTGCATTAATCCCTCATAAACCTGCATTTAATCTTCCATTATTACTATCCACTCAAAACTATAACTATCCTCCTTAAGTCTGTCATTATCCTCAAAATAGTCTATAGTTATCCCTTAGCAGTTGGCAGCTATGCATTCATAGGTATAGAGGAACTGCCTTAGCATTTTGCAGTTGTCCCCTTTGAAGTCTACAATGATCTTTTCAACAATCTGCAGATCTCCTTAATAGTCTATAGTCCATTTGCAGCCTACAACAGTTCCCTTAAAAATTCTCATTTATCCTCTCAGTAGTCTGCAATTTTCCTCTCAGCCAGCTTTTTAGAATCCTTAGCAAATAGTAATGATCCTTAGAATGATCTAAAAATTTTGAATGAAAATTTAGTATGACTTACTTTTCTATTTTTATATATATTGGCAATCTAGCACAACTTAGCATTTAGCAGTACCTTCAACAGTTTAGCAATATCATTTGTAGTTTAGCAATTTCATTACTAATGGGCAAATACCCATTAATTCAATTAGAAATGTTCAAAGCAGTTTTTTACAAGTCAAATTTGCTTAGCAACTTGTGCCAAATAGCAAAAATAATTCATAATTCATCAAACAATAATTTTCTAATTAGTTGAGGCACAAGCTACAAATATATGAATTAATTTAATTTTAAATGTCTGCTAGAAAGTTTATTCAAACCTGGGACCCTATGCCTAGCCTAAACTTAACCCCAGTGCCTACAATAAGGCTATTCCACCTATTGATTTGAGGGCAAGAAAATTAGCCTCATATGCTGTGGCACAGCAATCAAGTATATAATAGTAACAGATTACTTTTGTATGCACAGGTTGTGTGTAGGCAGAAGCAATGCATAGTTAAATGAAATATATAAATAGCAATTGTCTATACAGTCTACTAGTCAGCCAAGGTCAGAATATACATATGCAGCAACTGAGTATTTTTCTTTCCCTTGCACACTATAGCTAGTATTGAGGCCTACACAATGAAAAGAAAAAAAGTTGTATTGAAATCTTAAGTGTAATTGCAATTCAGTCAATCAAGTTTCTTATAATGCATTTTAAGTAAAAAAATTGTTTCACCTTTGCAAAAAAGCATGTTTTTGAAATATTTAAACATCTTCCTATTCAATTTTTTAATTTTATAAGAATTTCTATTTGAATAAAACAAGTTTGAAAAAATTGATTTAGGCATTCAGGCATGAGACTGAAATACCAGTTAGATAGATCTTAGAGATTTGTATAATGTATATTATATCATTGTGACTTGCCAATTCCAACCCCCTTGGGGTTTTCTATCCTCACTCTATCCCTTGGTTGTTCCACACAAAACAATTCTATGTCTGTCTATATCATGAAAATTTCTACCATAGCATTATATGATGTCTTTTTTATTCAGTCTGCCAATAAGTAAACATGTCACAATTGTAGTATTTTCTAAACAAATGTGTTTATTTTTATTTTTATTGAATTATTCTTTTTGCTGTTCCATTATTTAAAACATGAGAACACGCAGTCCTTATTTAAAACATGAGAAAACAAATTGACCAAGCATCAAAAGCAAATTTTCATACTTTTATCATTTTCGCATATTAGGCACCCAAATCTGTCTCCTGGCAAATTTTTCATAAAAATAGAACACTCAGAATTATTTTATTTATATACCTAAAGTTTATGGCGTCTAGCAAGGTAACATATATTCCCGAATCTGTAGTCTATATATGTAGTCTTCCAAAATAGCCCCATTTGTCATATACTCATTAAAGCAGCTAAAAGTGAGCACAATCAAATAAAAGCTGGTTTTCCCATTGTTTCACCAGGTGCGTCAATTCAGCCAGTATGCCACTGCAAGTGTGTCGCCATCAATCGCAAAAGTGCCCGAGGCCCGTATTAGCCAACTGGATAATGGAATGCGCGTCGCATCTGAGAACTGGGGCACGCCAACATGTACTGTAGGCGTATGGGTTGACGCTGGCAGTAGATTTGAGACGGACTACACCAATGGAGCTGCGCACTTCCTAGAGCACATGGCATTCAAAGGCACGCGCAGTAGATCCCAGCAAGATATCGAGCTGGACGTTGAAAACCGCGGTGCACATCTCAATGCATACACTTCACGCGAAATGACAGTTTACTATGCGAAGTGCTTTAGCCGAGATCTACCTTGGGCTGTGGCTATTCTGGCTGATATATTGCGTAATTCTACATTTGAGGAGGCCCAAATCGAGCGCGAGCGAGGTGTCATTTTGAGGGAGATGCAAGAAGTCGAAACTAATCTGCAGGAAGTGGTATTTGACTATCTTCACGCTGTGGCATACCAGGTGTGTCCTTTTTCCAGATTCTGCAGTTGTTTCATATAACCAGTTTTTAAAAGAATGTGGTAATGCATCTGATATGCTTTTTCTTGGCATTTTCAAAATTGTGCAAGCGGAAGTCTACTTAGTCGAAGTCAACCATATTGCTGTGTCACTATAGGACTGAAAAATCATAGCTGAGCTCTCACTAATCTTGCTGCTTCTCATAGCTCCCTACATCGAAACTATTAAAGTGATTGTCATAACCATCTTAGAATTTTACCTGTGTGATAAATAAATAGCAGTGGTTAAAACTATTCTCTAACCCATGCATCCCACAGAGTACCCCTCTATCGCGCACTATCCTCGGCCCGGTAGAAAATGTGAAATCTCTTCGTCGGCAAGATCTTCAGCAATATGTTGCCGACCACTACAGACCCCAGCGCATGGTGGTGGCCGCGGCTGGGGCCATCGACCATACGGAACTTAATGACCTGTGCCGGCGCCACTTTGGCAGTATGCCAGCTGTAGAGGCTTCACCAGGAGCAGTGGACCAGACGCCAGTTCGCTTCAGCGGCTCTAGCATTCTTGATCCTGATGATCAGCTGCCATTCGCTCACGTTGCATTAGCTGTTGAAGGTCCCGGTTGGAGTAGTGCCGACACGGTGCCGCTGATGCTGGCCTCAGCCTACATTGGCTCATGGGATCGAGCGCAGGGTGGAGGCAGCGGCAGCGGTGGCTCCGCCGCTGCCAGGCTTGCAAAGCGAGCACGGGATACGTATGGCGGCGGTGTTCTCTCCTACCAGAGCTTTTTCACCTGCTATACCGACACCTCACTTTGGGGTATGCACGCTGTGGCCAATAAAGAATCAGTTGGTCGATTTCTGGCTGATTTTCAGGTAATTTGCACTGATTGCTGTCTAGTTTTTTCTGCTTTTTAATTTTATATAATATATGTAAGTGATTCCTCTAAATGTAAGTTAAGAGTATTGTAAAACGAATTAGCATTTAGGAGGTTAATGCAGTTGGGAATCTAGTGGCTATTGCATTTGTGCGACTATCTAATAAAGCACCATTTTTAAATAAAGGCTGACTGGCGCCGCCTGGCCAGAGGCATCGAGCCTGCCGACCTGGCTTGTACTCGTGACGCACTGCTGACCAGCCTATACCTGCAGCTGGACGGCACCACGCCAGCCTGCGAAGAGCTCGGACGGCACGTTCTCTGCTATGGCCGGCGTGTGCCGCTGGCCGAGCTGGAGGAGCGCATCATGCGTGTCACTCCGGAGTCGCTTGCTGAAGTAGTGGGCCAGTACGTGTATGATCGCTGCCCGGCCCTGGCCGCTGTTGGTCCGACTGGTGATTTGCCAGACTATGCGGTCATCAGACGGGGTATGTTTTCCGGTGACAAGTAACCTCGGTTGACTGTATTACCGCTAGCATATCCAGTGTCAGCTAAGTATTGTGTATACTATTAGCAAATGTTTCGCTTGCGCCCACGAAAACAGCCTCACTGTACGAAGGCTCTTGAAATTTTAGGAAAGAGTGCTATTTTAGTTTTCTTTGCCAGCATACATGCGCAACTTTGGGAGTCACCCGGCCGTTTCTATTGGCAGCACACACACATGTAAGTCGCTATTGGCTGAGAGCAGTCACGTGACTACTATTCCGTCCAATAGCGACTTACATGTGTGTGTGTTGCCAATAGAAGCGGCCGAGTGAATCCCAAGGTTGCGCCCAAGCATGTTTGGCATGATGTCCGCGTAAACTATCAATGTGTGTGCATTGTTAATAAAAAAAATTTAAAATTGTGGCATTGAAAATTAAGGACAAAAAGGCAAATAATGAGAATTTAAAGATAAACAGCTAATCAAAATACGAGGGGTGTCCAGAAAGTTCTGAAACCTTTAATCTGACAGTAATAGCTGCAAGCACAAATTTGGTGTCATATTAAAGCGGCACATCTCTTCTTTCCGATGATTTCAGTCGCGTGTATTTTGGTCATTTCATTCAAAATTTATGTATGAAAAACCATTGCAATGTTACTGATAGTCTTACAGTAAAAGTTTTAAAAAACCCGTCACGCGGCGGAGGGTTGCTTTCACAAACTTCACAAGCTCGAAATTTCATATCCTCGAAAACCATTTTAGCAGCCGACTTCACAAGCTCGAAATTTCATATCCTCGAAAACCATTTTAGCAGCCGACTTCACAAGCTCGAAATTTCATATCCTCGAAAACCATTTTAGCAGCCGACTTCACAAGCTCGAAATTTCACAACCTCGAAAATGTACTGTCTATCTTAGTGTCTTAGTGTCTGTCTGTCTGTTTGTCTGTCTGAGCTTAACCCACAGTTTCGAGAATATGAAATTTCGAGCTTGTGAAGTCGGCTGCTAGAATGGTTTTCGAGGTTTTGAAATTTCGAGCTTGTGAAGTCGGCTGCTAGAATGGTTTTCGAGGTTTTGAAATTTCGAGCTTGTGAAGTCGCTTGCTAAAATTTTCGAGGATATGAAATTTCGAGCTTATGAAGTTTCGGGTTTGTGAATGAAAGGAAGTGCTTTTCGAGGTTGTGAAATTTCGAGCTTGTGAAGCGACCCCGCGGCGGAGGGGGGGCGGAGGAGAGGTGGGCGAAGGGAGAGGGGTGGGGTTAACACACTCTACACTGAGGCCCACGGAGCAGGTCCAGTGTAAAGTAGACATCATTTATCATCGTCATCAACGTTTAAGGCAGCCTTCTCAACATAGTCTCAACCTGTAGCAACACACTTTTCCCAGCACTCAAACATTCCGTGCCTTCGGCTTCTTTCGATTGCACACTTATGATGCTGTTTATAATCACAAAAATAAAAAAACACTTGACTAATCAAAATTTCGCAAGGTTTGCGACTAAGTTATGTACTTCACCATGCATTAGTCTCTACTGTACTGAGTGTCTATTGTAAGACAATTAGTGGTATTGCAATTGGTTTTTTATACATAAATTTTTAATGAAATGACCAAAATAAATTCGACTGAATTCATTGCAAGGAAGATATGTCCCGCTTTAAAATGACACTAAAGCTGTGCTTGCAGCTGCTACTGTTTTCGCTCTGGGATTAAGTGTTAGAACTTTCCGGACACCCCTCGTACAAAGAGTTTGCTGATTTGAAATGTTTCACATGCATGTATCGCATGTGATTGCTGTTGCTTAGCGAAACGCGTTTGCACAGGGAGAATGAATAGACTAATGTTCATGCTCAACAATAACTTCGATGTGCATCGCTTGAACGTATCAACTTGTCATCGCTAAGATCCTTAAACTGAAATACAGCGTCAAGTTTTCATGATTTCTGCTAAATTTTCCAACTATTTCGATCTTTTGATTGTTCCTTGGATTTCAGTTTATTTTGTTACTTTGCTTGTGGAAGAGGTTGCCTCGAAAAGGAAGTTCTAAAACTTTGTCGAAGAAATATTAAGTTTAAGTTCAAAGTTCAATAATGCATTAAGTAGGCCAAGTGCAGTACAAGACCTTGCTTGATACTGTAGTTATAATAGGACGTAAAACTCAAAGGTGTAATGTTAATAATGAGAGGCCAATTTCGTTAATAAAATGGACTGCGGAGATAGGAAAAAATATTTCTTTCATAAAAAAATCAATGATTGCATTGGATCTGGGACGGTGACGATTTTCTTTTTATTTACCATGCACAACATATTACTCTGTCATAATTTTATATACGATTAGTTGTGCAGTGAGTTTCATGTTCGTATTGTTTTTAATTTTATTTCATAAGCCCAAGCCAAAGTTGTAAATACTTACAAGTGAAATTTTTGTTCTTTTCCTACTAAAATTGTTCCATGCAGGTACTCTTAAACCATTATGGTAGGTAAGATTGAATTTAAATGCATATTAGTAGCTATTCCTAGACCTGTCTAAATAATTAAATGTATTTAAAAGTTTACCAATATCATTTTTCATATTGTTGACCCAGTCTTCAGAAAGATACCAATTTTAAGCCAAGGCCTTGCTTGAGACTAAGAGTACCAGCATGCAAGTTTTATTACAAATATACTTGATTTAAAAAATAATTCACTTGTAAGTATTTACAACTTTTGCTTGTGCTTATGAAATAAAAGTAAAGCAATATAAAAACGAACTTCCTTTCACTGCCCAACTATATCAAATACAATAGAGTAACATGTGCATGTTAAATAGTAATTTTCACTGCCTCAGATCAAATGCATTCATTGATTTTGATGAAAAAAGATTTTTTTCTGTCTCCGCAGTGTATTTTTTCCAAGAAATTCACAATGAGTTTTGCGTCCAGTTACAGCTACGAAGTACTACAGTGGTCCTTGGCATGTTGTCCCACTCGACCGCGCACTTGTGCCATGTCTTGCTGCGGTAAGAAAAATTATCTGCCCGGTTATCTTTTGCGTTGCAGCGAAAGCATCCACTTTGGATTCTGTGCCTTTTCAGGTAACTCCTTGAGGCTGCTTCCAGTGCTCTCAAACTGCAGATCCAATAAGACACTGTTGCAATAGGTTATTCCTAGGAGGCCGACGAAAAATCAGTTTCGTCGCTTGTATTGCCTCTTGAAGAAACGCGCCGCAGAAATGTGGCAGCTACGAGCGTACATGTACATATAGTGTTGTAACTTCGTGGATTTGCAAGAAAGCCACATATTCACCTTTGTGATACTAATCCGCTGTAAAAATTGAATCTCTCGACAACTTTAGGCGTGAGAATTGAAATGTTCCCTCAACGATCTTTTTTACTTTGGTCATCGTACATGTAGATTGTCTAGATGTAGGACACATCCTTAAGTTTGTTTGGCGATAGGATGTTCTGAAGATCAAGCTGCTAGCAATCGTTTCGATGATTCACTCTCTTCTGCGCCTTGTCAGAACTTTAGAAACAACGAAGAACAGTTGAGGCACTCTTCAATTTGTAGGCCTCCCGTTAGTAATTCCGATTGGAACTCTATCTTACTCGTCGCCATTGTAACGTTTTCTACTTCTACGAGTATAAAGACTCCAGTTGAAGTAAACTCGTTATTGAAGAAACGGAAGCATTTCGTAAAAATATACCTTTCTGCAATCTAGTTAGCCAAAACTGCACGATCAATTTGGCCAGGGATAGGAAATCCTTCGCTTTCGCGAGTTGGCTCACCCAGTTGAGCTGAGCTAAAAGCCATAGACAGTGTAAACTGCAACCAATTTGGCCTAAACTGCGATCAAGTTGGCCCAGCCAGATCGATCGCATTCGCTAGTCGACGCCTTTCAAGTTAAACTTAGAGCCATAGATAACTTCGTTTGTGTCCGGCTGTACTGCTCTTATTGCACTCTATTTCTCTAAGCAGCAACCTTAATTCGGCCTTTAATCGGTGATCACATCTACATGTACCATAGCTGAAATCGGAAATCGCAGACTATGGCTCAGAGAAGCCCATGCATGAAAATCTCGACTCTGGATCGCCAGAGGTTGGTGAGCGCCTTTGAAAATGGAAAAGACTGGCGAATTCTCGGCCGGCTCTTGGGAATCGCACGGAAAACAGTTACAAACACTATATTGAGACTTTCGCAGCAGCTGGCGCATCGGCACTCTGCCTCGAGGTGTCAGGCGTTCGTCCCTTAGCAAAGCCATGATCGACAGCATCTGCACCTTAGTCGGCAACATTCCAACAGCCACGCTAGAGCAGATGAAAGGTCACCTCGCGCAAGAATTCCCTGCTGCCCAAAATGTGAACCTGACAACCATCAGCCGAGCTCTAAATAGCAGATTTATCACTATTAAACTGCTCCGAGGTGCCACAGAACTGGAACAACGAAATTACGGAGGCAACGTAGAGTGGCTGCTTGGTGACGGAAGCCTAAGCCATCTACAGTACATGGACGAATTTGGCATCAATCTTTGGACAGCAGAACATGTCGCTTCTTTCTTATTCTACCCACATACAATAAAATTGCGTTGGCCAACTTAATCGCAGTTTAGGCCAAATTGGTCGCAGTATTTCTATGGCTTTCAGCTCAGCTGGGTAAGCGGAGAGATTTCCTATCCCTGGCCAAATTGATCGCAGTTTTGGCAGATTGCTAAAAGGTATAATACCCGACTATGCGACTTGCTTGCTGACTACAAGTTGCAGCTTTTAAAAACTGACACAAAGTAAAGTCATGCCATAGAAGTATATGCACTTCTGGACCTTCGACAGGTGAATTTATGTGCGCTAAACATAAAGGAAGCTCATCTGGTGAACTTGAAGCAGCCAGATTTCATGTCCTTAATTTTCCCGCCTTGCAAGTTTTCAGTTTTCAGTTCCTTCCTTATAGAAACAACTGGAATTTGAAGGTTTTCGTGTCTTGCACTTATGGGAGTTTTTTTTACTCATCAACCATCTTGCATAATTCGATGGTAGAATATATTTTATTCATAGGTTGATAGTACGTTTATTACACACAAAGTCGATAAGCTTGAATTTTTTGCTTTTTCGTTTTGACAAACTTTGAGGAAAAACAAAATCGCTGAAATACATCTTATTTTTAACAGACAAATTCTGTACACAATGTCTGTTGTATAAAGTGCAATAATTTAGGTACTTGTAGAGCCAGCACTTGCAGCCTCGTTTTGACGCACTAGTTCTCTGGAAAAGCAAGTGCAGCAAATCCTAATGGATGAAATAATAAAAACTAAATACAGAATTTATCAAGCCAAAAAGAGCTTCATATTTACCTTGCTATCCGCGCTTTTTCGGCAGTTCTTTCGAGTTCTGAAATAATTAGAGAAAAGGAATCTTAATCATTTAAGCGCTTCAGGTTCGTTCACAGCCATCAAAAAGACCATTATTTTGGTGATCACAGTTTGTACATAATTTTGTGTCGTTTTGAATATAAACCAGCTGTCAGTGTAACTTGATAGCTCAATTAATGGCGATGTGAACGAGCCTTTATAAAAACTCTCGTATAGGGCATAGCGTACTTGGGGATAGCTAGAACAGTACAGCAGAGGTAACACTCAAACGCAATATAGCAAAGCAGGCCCAGGCGGTAGGGACAGGTAAGGCTAATAATATTTCTAATACAGCAATTAAAGAATTAATTGCTGATCCATGGATCAAAGACCACAGAATAAAGCTCTAAAAAAAGCGTGTGAATATTGTATAAAGTAATTTACAATAAACTATAACTTTTTATTGTTTTTTGCTTTTGCTTTCATTTTTCTTTAAGCCTAATTTTTTGTTTATTTCTGCTACACTGACTGCTAGAAGACTGGTCCATGAAATGCTTCCGCTTTTTTCTTCAATTAGCTCGTAACCAGCTCATATATCTAACAAAGGAGAAATTGATAGTTTTCATAAATTTTTATAAACATTTTTCGCACTACTGAGAAAATTTCCAACATAAGTAGGTTGCGCGAATTTTAATTCTTTTTGTAGCAAGAATCATTATTGAACATTCTGTGGTTCAAAACGGACAAAAATGAGATAAAAGTAAAGCCATTGCTATTGTGAGCTCTCAGACGACAGACGTGAAGCAAAAAGTTGTAGAATAGATTTCCAGGCTATTTCTAGAATGAAATTATGACCTGCTCGGCAATTATGCAGCTTTGTAAGTTTTTTGCTGGGAATTGATTTAACAATGCATCTAATCAGCTACTAAGTAAGCTGATGCCCACCTTTATCTTCTCTCTGCCGCCTACCTCTGAATGCAGGGTGAGAATTGCAAGATGCGATACAGGAGCATGCTTATACGAGGGGTGCTTTTCACAAGACCTAAATTTCACAACGCCTAGCTAAAATTCACTGTAAGATCACTGTAAGATTCACATGACATGAGCAACCTTGGGAATCACTCGGCCGTTTCTATTGGCAACACACACATGTAAGTCGCTATTGGCTGAGAGCAGTCACGTGACTACTATTCTGTCCAATAGCGACTTACATGTGTGTGTTGCCAATAGAAACGGCCGGGTGAATCCCTAGGTTGCGCCCAAGCATGAAGATTCATAGACCTAAATTTCACATCACCCAAACTCTAATTAGTATGCCACTTCACTATGCTAAATTCTTAAAAAATTTGAACCATACCATTTCACAATTCAAAACTTCACTTCAAATTTAGAGAATTATTATGTAGGCTCAAAACTTTTTGGTGATGTGAATGTTTGGTTCTGTGAAGTTTTGGCATAATAAAAAAGTGTTTTTGGCCAAAAAGCATCCATTTCAATACAATACCTAAAATTCACAGTACCTCAATTATGAGAAAGTTTAGATTTAGCCAGGAAATGAAAATGCACACAGTAAATTAATCTCACCAGCTTTTCTCTCTTGATATGTGCGAGATGTGTCCCAGTAGATAAATCCAAAAGTTGCTGTCACAGCAATTACAGATGCAGGCGACACTGTGAGAACAGCAACCAACTGTTTAGCTACGTTCATGGTGATCAGTGCTTGGCATGCATGAAAATTAACATTTCAGTCCTGTAATTTCTCATGATAACTTTAAAGCACAAGAGAAACAATAAGATGACATTATTACATGTATTTGAAATATGGTTTTTAAAGTAAAAAACCTGATTAACTGAAACAAAATCAAAGTAATCCATGCACTGCAGAACAGGGGGAATAGTGGAAAGTTGCCATGTCATTGACATATTTAGATAGATACTAGCAATCTGCGCCCCCATATTGAGGAGGCAACCATTGCCCACATGTATACCTTGTAGTTGTACAGTCAGTATTGTTAAACTCTTAGGGAAAATAATGCTTAATACAGAGAGTATCCACTCAATAAGCTAGCAATCTAAAGAAAGCTTAAGCTTAAAACCTCTATGAGTTTTGTCTTCAACATCTGAGCAACCCCTAGGAGTTTGAAATCATTAAAAATCATTTTAACAATACCCACAGAAACCTTGGCATTTTATTGATTTTCCTGAACCATGGAATTTTAGCAATTTTCTTTATGAGTCTAGAAATCTCAGAAATTTCACCATGAGCCTTGAAATCTTAGGGCCTAACAATACCCTCACAAGCCCTGACATCTTAGCAATTTCCATGTAAATCTTTTGTTTGGGAAGGCAATTTTTTATAATTAACCTTAACCCCAACCCTGACTTTGTATTGGAAAATGTAATTTTTATGATTGGCCAACTGTCACAATTTTAGATAGACCCCCTGACAATGCTATAATGCAGGAAAAGAGGAAAAGAGTGGTTTATAAAAGAACTTTTTAGCCTCTGACAAATTTATAGCTTTCAAAAGAAGCTTTGCAGTCTATGATAGACTCAAATAAGATAGGTCCAAGCATAGCTAAGCATGCAAATAACATGTGCCACCGAGTAGAAGCCAAGCAAATATTCTCAAATATGAGATAGTGCAACATGTTACAACTGACATATATGTATATCTTAGCCAATTAGCCAGTGGACTAAGGTGTTCAGATGAGACAAATATTTGGAATATTTTAATTTGATCAAATTGACCAATATTTTATTTAAATCAGAATTAGAAAGTTGACAATCCAGACTAAATAGTTCCTTTGATGTAGGGCAAAGATTTGGAACAAGTCAAGAGTTAAATATTGGTGTTGTGGCTCATAAATGGGGGGGGGGAAGTAGGGATGAATAGGAATTAGAGGATTAAAGACTAAGAAGTTTGCATTTGAAGAGTTGAGTTTTTTAGGGGTTATGGGATTGTGGCTCATAAATAAGAGGGAATTTAGGATAGGATAGAATATACTACATCTTGAACAAAAGGCAGAGGTGCTTGAGCAGTTGCAAGCATATTATTCTCAGATTGAATAGTAAGACTTTAGGAGTGTTAGAGGCTTAGAAAAGTTTATGGAACATAGATTTAAAGGCACTTACTCCTACAAATTCAGAGGGGTATGGTTGGTTTTTGGTGTAGGTGTATTTCATTAGACAAGAAATAAAGATGCAAGCCTATTGGTTAAGGGCTATTAAAGGGAATAGGGCTAAATGTAAAATGTCATATGCTTCTAGCAGTGAGTAAAACTAGACATTTCTATACAGGCTTAATCATTGCAATTTAGGGCTTTGCCAAAACACTTACCTATATAGAACACACCAAAAAAACTTTGCCAACTCCTTGATGCATACTATGCAAGCAATATTAGACTGCTTATAACCTTGTTGCATGCAAGAATCTTCCCCAAAAAACAATATAGGGTCATATGTAGGTGTTTTTTAAATATCATTTATTTTTGTTTTCTAAACTAACTTATATTTTTATTAATAGGGCAAAGAGATATTCTATTTGTTGTTGACTTTACTAGAATATATAAAATATTCTTATTTTATTTTATAATATTTAATTATTGATGCAAAAACCAATCCTTTTGTAGGATCCTAGCCTAAAACTAAAAATCAAAATCCTAGCCTTAAATTTAACTTAAAAAACCAAATTGTTTGATAAATGAATGTTTATTGTTTAGAGCAAGCATATTACAAGTAGAACTCAGAGAAAATAATATTGGCTATTTTTGTTTTAAAAGGTAAATATTAAAAGTTTTAAATTATATGCATATTTGATTTAATTAAAAACTAAAAGCAACAATATAATTTAATTTAAGGTCATATATAAGTAAAATAACAAAATATTGATCATAGAATTTTGTAGGGGCCTATATATTCAACTTATTGTACAATTTCAACATAACTTTTATTATATTAAACGCACCACTTTTAGTATTAAGATATGATGCCCAAGTAGAATTCATTCCAAAAACAAAAAGGCATTCTGTATAGAAAAAATTATATACATAGCCTATATGTACAAAACTTCATTAAAAAATATATAATGTTATGCAAAGGCCTGACTCCTAAAAGAGCTTTAGTAAATTAATATTGTTGCTAGTATTATCATTGCAATATTTAAATCCAATAATATGTGCACTTTTCTAGAAAAAAATCTACTGTTTTATATACTTTTCTTGGTCAAATTTTTTTGTTCTGCATGCTTGATATACAAAGTACACCCTGGTATAATGCTAGATTACATAGTTATATTACCAAGTAGGGGCCTAGACCCTAGGCTAACCAATCTCTAGTTTAGAGCTAATAATATTTTTAAACCACAAGTCTAATATCATTAGTCAGAACTTGCACAATAAGCTAAAAAATAAAAATGTAGCCTTAACATTATTTACTAGTATGACTATTTATGACATGACCTCTTACTATTGTGTTGCACTTGCACTAGGCCCTGCCCCGATGCAAAAAATCATGACAATTCATTAATACTCTATCCTTGGTAGTATTTCTATTTGGTTTAGGTCTATTTGTTTTTTTAGCTAAGCTACTTTTAGCAAGCCTTTTGACAACAGGCTAATCTTTTTACTTAACTAGCCTACACAATAACGCAGCATCCATCAATGGAACAGATGTCAGATCACTTAGTTAGTCAGATGGGCTGGCCTGGCAGCTATGTTGTAGTGGGGAGTACGACGTTTGCTTGCGGGAAGTTTGCTTGCCGAACTTTGCTTGCAGGAATTTTGCTTGCCGAACTTTGCTTGCCGAACTTTGTTTGCAGAATTTTGCTTGCCGAAGTTTGCTTGCGGAATTTTGCTTGCTGAGGTTTGCTTGCCGAACTTTGCTTGCAGAATTTTGCTTGCCGAGGTTTGCTTGCCGAACTTTGCTTGCAGAATTTTGCTTGCTGAACTTTGCTTGCCGAACTTTGCTTGCCAAACTTTGCTTGCCGAATCTTGCCTGCCGAAGTCTGCTTGCCGAAGTTTGCTTGTGGAATTTTGCTTGCCGAAGTCTGCTTGCCGAACTTTGCTTGCAGGAAATTTGCTTGCAGGAATTTTGCTTGCCGAGGTTTGCTTGCCGAAGTTTGCTTGCGGAATTTTGCTTGCCGAAGTTTGCTTGCAGAATTTTGATGTCTGCTTCCTAAAAATTCGCAATCACAATTGCAAGGTTTTAACTTGCCAAATTATTTTCTTGTTTGCTTGCTTGTTTGATGGCTTGTGAAGTTGGTAAGTCAATTATTACATACTACAGTACAGACGATGCAGCTCTATTTGGTTCCCGGGCAGAATGAGTTCAGGGGATCAGGGAAGTGCAGCTGCTTTGCAAGTGGATTCTTATCAGCATCGACATAAACTGACTTGACACTAAGCTTTCAAACTATTAGAAATAATTAAAGAGCTCAAAAATTGGTTCTTTACAGTTCCGCTAAAAAAAACTTTAGATAGCAAACCTTGATCAGCAAGCAAATTTCCTACAAGCAAATTTCCTGCAAGCAAAATTCGGCAGGCAAAATTCCACAAGCAAACTTTGGCAAGCTTATGTGCAGCAAGCAAATTTCCTGCAAGCAAAATTCGGCAAGCAAACTTCGGCAAGCAAAGTTCGACAAGCAAAGCTCGGCAAGCAAACTTCGGCAAGCAAAATTCCGCAAGCAAAGCTTGGCAAGCAAACTTCGGCAAGCAAAATTCCACAAGCAAAGTTCGGCAAGCAAACCTCGTCAAGCAAAATTCCGCAAGCAAACTTTGGCAAGCAAACTTCGGCAAGCAAAATTCCGCAAGCAAACTTCGGCAAGCAAACCTCGGCAAGCAAAATTCCACAAGCAAAAGTCCCGCAAGCAAACTTCTCGCAAGCAAATTTCATAGACCCGTTATGGCGTTATAGTGAGTAAAGCATTATTCTATATGCACTCACATTTGAAAGCATCATTGTACGTGTATACTTGTAATTTTAGATGTAGAGTTTCAAAGCCATAATAATACACTATAATTAATTGGTCAATATGTTCCAAAGCCAAAGCAGATCTAGACTTTTCACAAAGACTGGTTCCAGAGTACCAGAACCAGAATAATTCCAATTCCAGAATCAAAATAATTCTGATTCCAGAACCAGAATCAGTAGGAAAATGAAAAGCGTCGAATTTTTCTATTCTATTTCTGTCTAATTATATTACTTCTCAAAGATAAAAACATTTTTATCTAAAATCGAGAAACCAGTATTCTTTTAAAAATGTTATTTCAAATTCGTCCTTTTGTTGCTATAGAAATGCGACAACGGATCGAGAAAATTTCTCGAACCGAATTCCAGAATAGGATCACGGTTCTGGAACCGATCTAAAGCGGAACGGACAATATAAAAAGCTTCAAACCGATTCTAGTTCTGACACCGGTTATATGAAAAGCCTAATTGTGTAAAAAAAATCGTGTTTCGTATAAATCTTTCTGAGAAAAAAATTCTAAATTGTTGCACGACAACGTTTAAACAAAACACATTTTTAAAGAAAAAATCAATGCTTAAACCTAGAAGGAATTTAGTTTTTATTTTAGTTTCGTTTATTATTCTATAAGAATTATAACTTTTATAACTGGGGTCAGCAAAATTGTTCAATTATCTTTGAATGGGCAGGCTGGGTGGGCCTGTCGCAATTTTGACTAACTCAAATTTCGACTGCTGGAACCTACCTAACTCTAGCCTTAACTGTTAACCCTAATTTGTTTGTCTCATTCTAACCCAGCCCATGAGCAACCAATCTCAGCCAGCCTATTTAGCACATGGTGTTAGCCAGAGCTGGGTTTTAATCACACTCCTCTTTTTACAAAATTCGATCAGTCGTCTATACCTGTATATACATGTACGAGCCATCTATCCCGATTCTCATCGAAATGGTTTATTTCAATGCCACGGACTTCAAAGTCATTCTAATATGCAAACTTCTAATTGTACATTGACAAGCCAAATTATTTAGCTTTAAATCCCCTAAGGAAACTGAGTACAGGCCATTCAACTAAGTAAAAAGCATTGAACCACACAATCTACCCTTCTATCTATGCGCTGGACGCCGCGCTGTAATAGAACAAAACTGCAATAACGCAAAAAATATTTAAGCCAGCTATATAGGGCTCACAAATTCAACTCGAGGAAATCCGAAAATAAGATAAATTAAACTTAATCAATCAAATTTTTGGAGAATTAGTTTTAACATGGTCGATTAGATTATATCAATCAGGTATTTAATTCTCAAAAAAATGCATGGCTCCTGTGTAATTGGGGGACTCTTGGGTGATTCCTGCTGCAGTGAATCTTTAATTGGCAGGTTCCAAAGCAACTCGGCCAACTCGTTCGAACAAAATGTAGCAACCACACGCATCACAGGTTTTACGAGCTCCCAGGTCGGCCACCATGCAGCTTCTTCCTCGACAAAGTTTGGAGCTGTAGATAGCTGTTGCCTGATTTGGACCTTCACAGCGCTGTGGGCCATCTTACAATTCGATTCAGAAATGGCGAATGGTGAATGATGGCGAATGCATGGAAGCAGCGGCAACGAGAACTGAGTAGTTGCCGATTTCCAGCGATTGTGACACCTTAATGGAACATACCCGGTGGACCGTCGCAAACAACTACAACTCTTGCGTCACCAACTTAGCCATGAACTTGCTCAACCATAGCTCGTTGACAACTATTGGAAACGTGACCTTGTCTGGCCACCGCGGAAAACCTCACTCTTGACCAAACCATTGGAAGTTGAGCACAGGGACTACTCAATAATTGATTGGTTGAGCCATGGAGAAAGACAAATGACAGAGCATGTGCGTTTGTGCTTTGGGTAAGAAAGAGTTTCGCGTAGGCTGACTTTGATTGTAAAAAGAGAGCATGTCGTGGTAAAACCCAATTGCTCTGGCTACACCATGTGCTATGGGCTGGCTAAGATTGGTTGCTCGTAGGCTGAGCTAGAATGAGAAAACCAATACTAAATCCAAACCTATAAACCTTTTTCCCAATTCTTACTTAACCTGAATATAGAAGTCAAAAATAGCTAGCTGGCAAAAAGTTGCTCATGGCAGTCAAATTGCGACTGTCAATAGCAGTTGTGCTCCCCGGCTAAATATACATTTGGAAATCCATGAAGGAGAGAAAATCGCATTTTAATTACAATTGAATTTAAATGTGATGAAAGTTTATGTGTAAGAGTTTCTATCTCAACTTAGTTTTCAGCAATTTTTAAGTTCTATAAAAATTCATCCTTTGCGAGAGAAAAATCCATCTCCTCAAAGGAAGCAGACTGCTAAAGAGTAGAGTTCAAATTAAAGAAAATCATGCAGTATGTAGAAATTGGTGAAAATATAGCTGATTTTGTTATGTAGAGAATGCATGGAATTCAACTTTGAAAGTCTATACAATATAAAGATCATGGTTTGGGCCATAGACACCGCGCAAATTTTGGACTGAAAACTCAACTGAGACAAGCAAACCCACAGAATACACCAAACTGCCCAATCAGCTGGTTTATCTAAAGTCGAAATAAAAAGCCATATACGAGTATATTAACTCCTGAGGTGAAGAATAACTAATGCTTACGTCGGAAGAAGAGGTCATGGCTGTTGTCGATGGCTGTGTGCCAGAAGCTACTAAGAAGAAAGCTACTTGGGTGGTCAACACATTCATGGAATGGCACAACGAAAAGAAGACACAGTGGGCGTCTGGCGAGGAAACTGGACTGATGGTGCTCAAGGAGCTGCATGAGATGAGCAAATCGGATCTGCAGATGCTTCGACCTCAAGGACTCTGACGGTTGCCACTGCTCGTGATGCTGGAGGCGCTCCAACAACTGGGACTACGACGGTTGCCACTGCTCGTGATGCTGGAGGCGCTCCGACAACTGGGTCTACGACGGTTTTTTTCTCCTGCGAAGAAAATGCGAATCGAAGTTTCTAGAAATGATAACACCATCGTGATCACTATGAAGTGAGAAAGACAAAAAGTGCTTTACTGTCATTGACTATCAGTCTATTAGCGTTAGTGTCAACCATAGTTGCTTTTTGTGGCTTTTTGTTGTTATTGTCAGTTCCAAATAAATCGTTTCTTCGTCTGGGACAAATAAATATTTCTTCGTCCCGGACAAATAAATGCTTCAACACTAGACCATAGACTTATTTGACCGGGACAAGTGGGGGATAAAATCGAAGCGAGGGCTTGAGGGTGTCTCCATTCTCGCTATACTGGCAAAGTTACTAATGTCTTCAGCTATTTCGTGCGCAAGCGTTGTAATCAAATTGCTTACACAGCATCAAACTATCGCTATCGCATCAAACTCGGGACTGTTCCGTTTCGATCAGAACCATAGACTGTTGAGCTATAGTTCTTTTTTTCCACAAGACCGAGCCAAGTTGTGGAAACATTAGATATATAGTCCTGTGGCGGCCAGACAATGCGACCGGCAGCACCAGTGCAGCCGCACTGGAAACCCCCCCGCCAACCTCTGTCTAGCTGAGGTGGGGTGGTGGCGCCCCGCGCTAGCCGGCTCGCTAAGCCAGGGGGGTTGGCGTAGCCAGTCACGCCACGCCACATGTGCGCACCTCCCTTGGCCCCTCAATAATCTCGCGCTGTTTTCACTTGTATAAATATATGCGCAATGCAGTGCAACATCTTCGCTGCCATTCCATCTATTGAACTAAAAGGCCTTCCGCCTCAGTCCATTGACAGTCTTTAGATTTCTTACGCGGTATGAAAATAACCCCCGAAAAAGGCATGTGTAATCTCTTAAAAACCATAGACTAGACTCCGGGATTATATTGGATAATATCCCGGAGTTGTATTAACATACCGCATCTCTAAATATACTACCGGAAGGCATAAAATCTATGGTTTATTAAACATGCCTTTTAAGGGAGTTATTTGTATAAATCACGAAGGTGTAATCTCGTATAAACCATAGACATAAAGACTTTACGTATCAGATTAAACATGCCTTTTGAGGGAGTTATTTGTATAAATCACGAGGGCCTGAGGCCCGAGGGATTTATGAAAATAACTCCCGAAAAAGGCATGTGTAATCTCGTATAAACCATAAACATAAAGACTTTACGGGATATTTTTGAATATTACCAAATAAAATCCCGGAGAACGCAAATATTGTCACGGAAAGTCTTTATTTCTATGGATTATGGGATATTATTGAATATTACCAAATAAAATCCCGGAGAACGCAAATATTGTCATGGAAAGTCCATATCTATGGATTATGTATACATACTTACATACATAATTACATACATATGCATAGAATATGCCAACGTAGCTTTAAAAAGTGAAGCCGATTTTCACTTTCCGCCGAGAGTTTGGCTTTGGACCATAAACTTAAGTGTTTTGAGCTAAAAGTATATTTGTGATAAATATACTCGTACAAGTACAAGTACAAATAATTAATTGCATATATATTTCTAGCTCGTAGCACCTGATTTTTTATATATTTTTAGTCTATGGTCCAAAGCCAAACTCCCGGCGGAAAGCGAAAATCAGCTTCACTTTTTAAAGGCATATTCTATGTATACGAAATATTCTCTGTCCACCACTAGACTTTATGTTTTAAATTGCGGGCACTATGAGAGTTGCCTCATGCTCTATTGAGATTGTAAACATCATTGTAATTATACTTTTACCCAGACGCAATGAAAAAATATTTTGGCCATTATTCCACAGTTTTGATGTGTACCATAGACATTTGGATTGAAAAATCCATCGCTCAGTATTTTTGTTAATAAATACAGAACAACAAGAAGTAAATGAACAAAAAGGAAAAAATCATTAAAACTAAAGTACCAGCTACACGAAAAGAGTTAATAATAAATGTCACAGCTAGTGCAGTTCATCAGTTTGTAGTCGAAATTTGACAATGTGAAAATCAATTTGTCACCCAAAGTGAAACATGCACAGTTCTCAAAGCCGCAGTTTCCAAAGATGCTCGACACTTTAGCCTGATGATTTGGCACTGCAAAAGGAGTTGGTCTATGTTGAATGTTTTCTATGAAAGAGAAATACAGGTTCTCAAGTATAGTTGCCGAACTTACCATTTGAAAGATGCACGACTTGGTTAAGTTGGCATGCGACTGATGAGCTTCGTCTGATGAGCTTCTTTGGTACCGCAGTATCCAAGCTGGGATTCTTTGGGACTGTCGGCTGCTCGACTGAATCGATTGGCCGCTTTCAGGCATCGTTTAAAGCCGTCGAGGCGTTGAAGACTGCATGGTCGCGTTTTCTTCCTAGGTAGCGCCGCACGGTTCGTTCAGTCGTCGAAAAGAAGATTTTTTCAATTAATAGGCGCGGCTGTTTGACGAGATGCACTATAGCCATAGTTGTTTGACAAGACAAATAGCTTTTTCTCCCACTACTCGCTTTACTGATTTCTCGCAAGACGCAAGCAAAATCAGCACTCATCACAGTGTTGTCTATGGTCAAACTAAGCCACACAACTCAGTCGTCTATGGGTAAAACAACTCTTAAAACAGCCAATTGAAGCATGATAAAAAGTGTGGAATAATGACAGTGACAAAAGTGTGGAATAATGGCAGCAAAAGTGTGGAATAATGACTGAGCGCTGAGTGAAAGTATAAATACAATGGTAGATTGTATAGTATGCAACTGAGTTGAATAATGGCCAAAACTCGAGTGCGCGTAGCGCACGAGTGTCTATGTGTAGCGCACTCGAGTTTTGGCCATTATTCAACTCAGTTGCATACTATACAATCTACCATTGTATTTATACTTTCACTCAGCGCTCAGTCATTATTCCGCGCTACTCGTGCGCTACTCGTGCGCGTAGCGCACGAGTGTCTATGGCCATTATTCAACTCAGTTGCATACTATACAATCCACAGAATATACACAGAATGCCAAATCGAGCGATTTCCATGAAGCCGAATTAAAATTCGTGTGCACTACTCTTGTGAAGTCTATGGCCAGTAGTATAAATTAGCGAAGAATAATTTATCAAAGTCTCGCAGGCAGTCAGAGATCCTACCTGGAGGACCAAATGTAAAATTTTATCATTTTTTTCGTATTTTATCATCTAAACAAATCAAACACTCTGAAGAACTCCAGTTAAGCAAAATTCATTCGCATCGTCAACAAACAACAGCTAAGCAGAATTCATTTGCATCACAGTTAAACTACAGTCAAACAGCATTTAATCGCATCAGCTTCTTCCTCTCTTCAGCTCTCTTTATTCCTGTCGTACGCCCCCGCTTTCTCTGCTGAGCGAGCGTCCTCTGACTGTTGCACCAGTGATGCAGGCGAAGTCTGGCAAATAACTTGGCCATTGCCTTAGCGCAGCGTTCGCCGTGATTCGAGCTGTGCGTCTGAATATTTGCAAGAACAATGGGAAAGAACTTTTCCTGAAGCCGTTTGCTCACGTCCTTCAGACGTCCTTCCATCTGACAGACTGCAGATCTATGACTGCCTTGTTGGGAATGATCAGATTTCCAGTCCCGCCCTGTCCGTTCTTGAGCTGCAGGAAGCGCATCGCCTTTTAACGACTGCTGGCACTCCTCGCACTTTTCCTCAGATTTGAATAGCTTGAAAAGCAGCCAGCCTCCAATGTAGGCGCACTTCTCATTCTCAATGCTGCCGACTGTGCCAGCAGGCAGGTATTGAGCTTCCTCAGTGGAGTCTGCTGAAATCAGACCATCGCCCTGCGGACCAGGACTGGGCGCACTTGCACTTGCTGTTACTTTGGCCTGAAACTCGGTCAGCAAGGTGCTGCCATCGTTCTCGCAGTTGCTGTTGGTCTGCGATAGACAGCCCAACAAGTGGTTGACAGTGGATTTTCCAGCCATGCTGCGCAGAAAAGCTCAGACTGAACTTAGTTTTCAGTTGAAAGCAAAGAATAAAAGTCGCTCTTAGAATAGTTTATGGCAAAAACTCAAGCCCTACTTATCAAAGCTTCACAACAAGAGTAGGCTGGTGTGATTTCAATTCTTGCACCCATTTTTTGAACAAAAATGCTCGAATCGGCATTCTGTGTATATTCTGTGATACAATCTACCAGTGCTGCAAGTCTGACTGGTAATATAACTGATAACTACACTCAACTACGAGCTAATTAAAATACCATAGACCGGAAAAGAAATGGCAAATACATGGCATTTCTGTGCGGCCCTCAGATTAACGTGGGAATAGTAATCCTGTAGACCTTCTAGGACCAGAATGGTGGAGACTCCGAGGGCGGCGAAGTGATGGCACATTCGATATTCACAAGACAGCAAAATGGCGAGTAAAACGAATTGCCGCTCTGGATTCTTAGAAGCGAAATCGAACAAACTTTTTTGTTATCTAGTACACGTAGATCTACACTGCGGACCGGATGTATACTGTGGGCTTCAATTGTCTATGGTTTAAACTTTCCTTTAAGATCATGAAATGAAATGATCAAATTATTATTAAATGCGCTTATTCTGCTATTGAACGCAAGATAAATTTAAGAAATACCATAGACAGCAGAGCTGCTGGTTTGTTCTACATGTACAGGATACGTGAGTCCCAACTGTCCTAAGTCTTGGCAGCCATCGAATCATACCTCTATTCAGTCTAAATAATTCGTTACATTTAGCCATCCATGCGAAGAAGAGAGTTTGGCTAGTGCCGTATATTAATTAAAGGGTAAGAATTAAATATTTGCTATAGCGCTTGTACTTGCTTTTTTACTTTTGCATACAGTATGACTTCTGCCACTTTTTGTCGCTTCTCAAATGTGCGGATTTCAATAATAAATATTGAAAATTAAAGAATATTAGTGTCTACTCGCTTCAACAGTGCTCAGCTGTAAAATCAATTAGCCCAACTAGATACTTGGCAATTGTCAAGTTTCGTTCGTTAAATTATTTTGACTCCAGAAAAGTAATCTACGAACTTTTTAAGTACAAATAAATACTTTTAAAAGACTTAAGCCTGCATGATTAAGCACTAATTCTATGCTTCAAAACTTTTTATAATGTATCTGACACAGGAAAGCTGCAGTAGTCTATGGCCAGAACCTTTGAAAAATTTTTCAACGGAACTTGACAATTGCCGAATATTTAAAGACCAGGAGACAAAGACTGCGAGAAAACGAGATTGGGTCGCTCTGTTGTTCAATTGCTCGAGTGGTTGAGATCGTCCCTGTGTTGGGAATAAAGCGAGCCGTTTTTCGACTGAGTCTCGGATCAATATGGGCGTACAGCAAGCAGTGGTCTATTGCCCTCTGTCCCTCCTCCTCCGCCTTTTTCATAAAAATCCCCGTTTCTAAATCTCCTATGGGTTGACAGCAGCGTTTCGTAGTTTACGATTTCCACTACCATTACGAAAACGAAGGCAGTTCCTGCTTGATTCTTGAAATTTTGATTTTAAAGGAAGCTTCGGCCGTGATCCTGAAAAGTCGATATTGATTTAAATTTACACAGGAAGACTACAAAACTGGTCACTACGAGTATTCGTACAGGAGGAAGAGTTAAAGAAGTAAGCGAGACACAAATTCAAGTCCAAATATTCTGCCTTACCCGGTAGATCTAGACTCAGAATTTTTTATTTTCTTCCAATGGCCAGCAACTTTCTATTCAGCGCCTGGAAGGTAATTCATGCCAAATTTGTGAAGCCGGTAGACAAAGCACTGGACAGCTTCTCTATGCTCATGCTGCAGTGGGTGCTGGGAACCTACAACATCTGGGATGTGCTGCAAATTATGTTCAATGTCTGTGTCTCAGCGGTAGTCTACGTGGCCTATGTGATCCGTAATCCATCGATTCTCTGGACCAAGGTGGTGCAGGCGGAGGATGTTGAACTTGACCCGGGGGCTTGCGACGAGGCCAACCCCGAAATTGAAAAGGACGACGACGATAAAGAAGGCGGTGATATCGAATCCATCGACCAGAAAACGGACCCGGAGGACTTATCGGTGGAGGCTTCGGAGACGGCGCATCAGCACCGGCAGCGCGTCACGCTGGAGGAAGCAATGGCGGCGCCCGCCGTGCGGCACAGAGTTCAGTCAACTGATGCGGCTTAAATAGGCTGGGAATTTTACTTGAGGTGTTAATCACGACCTTATTAACTTAATTTAGCCTATTTTTAATATTAACCACAGTTCATTATGTTCTAACATCCTAGGACACTTTTCGTCGTTGTTGAGTTTTAGGTTATTGGTTGTTTTATGATATTGAAGAAGGTGCCATAATTCAATGTAAGTTTTGTTTTCTTTGAAACTTTTCAATTGTTGCGTCATTTTTGGTTAAATAATTACCAAATTTCCGAAGAAAAGAAAGAATTACCAAACGAGCGTTAATATTTATGCTACATAAAGAAACCTTTGTACGTTATTTATGAGCGTGTTATAAGTAAAGTATTGCTAGCATATGGCATGAGTTACATTAATGACACTTTGAAATAAAAATGAATAAAATATCATGACTCAGACAGCTCGTAATTAATAACATTGCCATATTCATGCCATACGGAAGTACGTATGGTAGGATAAGTTTTCCATGGCTAATGGCCTGGTCAGATGTACGATATGAGCGTAAATGATTGAGTCTTTTCGTCGTTTGATGATCAACTTTGTCTAAAACATGTCAAAATTAGGACGATTTCATGTCCCTGAAAAGTTTATAGCAAAGATTATACGATTTTTTAATAAGTTAGTTAGCTTTGAAGACAGTAGTGTATGCTCAGTCAATACGAGCGTAGAAACTGGCATAGTCTGTGCTGGAATCGGCACTCAATATTTGAATGCAAGATGAGCAGTAGCGATGCAAGATGAGTAACTCGATCATGGCAGGGATGAGTGATCAGCTGGACCAACGCTCTTAGCTGTATCAACGCTTGGCGTCAAATTCTACCTGGAGCGAAGCACCTTCTAGGGTTGTTGCGATTACTGTCTCCTGTACGTGGATTAGCGTAAAACCTTGAGCGAAGCACCTGCAAGGACTGTTGCAACAACTGTATTGTGTGGATCAGCTTGAAACCTTGAGCGAAGCACCTGCAAGGACTGTTGCAACAACTGTATTGTGTGGATCAGCTTGAAACCTTGAGCGAAGCACCTGCAAGGACTGTTGCAACAACTGTATTGTGTGGATCAGCTTGAAACCTTAAGCGAAGCTCCTGCAGGAGCCTGTTACGATAATTACTACTGTCTTTATTGATATTTACTGGATTTATGGTAATAATGTAGATACATAGCTGTATAGTTGCATGTGTGTACAGCAATACGATTGCGTGAATCAGCGTCAACCTTTGAGCGAAGCACTATAGTGTAGGAATGTTGCAACTACTGTCTCGTGTGGATCAGCGTCAATTTCAATTTGAAGCGAAGAGACTTATTGAAGAGACATCAACAACTTTAATAGCATCGGCCACCACTAAGCGAATAAAAACTTTGGCAAACAGCGAAGCTAATATTGTGCCGTTCGTTTTCGAGTAGAGTTCGAGAAGGATTCGAATGTAGCCTCAGTAACTGCAGCTTGCGTGCCCGCTGTTTTAAAACTTTGAACTTTGAAATCGATTTGAGACATAGACAAAGCTCTAATCAGCCAAGTCAAGGAGTTCTATTATTAGCAATCTGGAGTGGAAACGAGTTTTACCTCATGAGGCCACGCCAATTGTAAAGATAAGGAGCCAGCACTGAATGTCCATGGCTCTGTCTGACTCTGTCTATGCTAGTCTGGGAAACTGAAAAACTAGTTTCCACTCCAGGTTGCTAACTATAGAACTCCTTGGCCAAGTGGAACAATCTTGGGCGAAACCAGGGACTTCTGCGATACTAAATTTACCATAGAAAGAAGGAACTGGAAACTCGGCTTTAATGAGTAAGAAATTTTGAGGCTGGCTGATTTCAATAATATGTGTGTATTTGTTAGCTGAAAAAGCTTAGTTAGCGAGAGCATCTTACGGCCATGGTGAGAAAAGTGCGCGGTTTTCGGGTGCTCAATATACTAAGATTCCAAACCAGAAAGCAACGCCGTGCGAATTTATCGCTTTCCAACGGACGAAGCGGAGCGTCAGCGCTGGTTGGCCGCATTTAGGGGTGTTCGGGGTTTGGGGTTAGGTCGGGGTTCGGGGTCGGGATTAGGGGTCGGGGTTCGGGGTCCCGATGAATGTTCGGGATGGGGTTCGGGGTTCCCGATAAATGTTCGGGATCGGGGTTCGGGACGAGATTTTGGACCGGGTTTTCGGGGTTTCGCAAATTTTCTGAATTCCCATAGAACTACGAAAAAATCCTTATGAATTAGAATTAGCGGCCCGCATTGCATTGCCCAACATCGTTAATGGCAAAGTCGAGAATCTGGGGAGCCAAAATGGTCAAAAAGAAGGGGCGAAAACGTCCGGCTGATTCACCTACCGAGTTGGCTCATTTGCCGCCAACAATGCTTCGGCAGGTAAAACCTCCCTCAATAAGAAAAAATGCAAATAGGCTTGTTTCAGCTGAATCGCGCGCAACTGCTGATGATAATCGAGAGCTTGAACTGTTCAAGAAGACGGACCCATTCCTGATAAGTTTCCAGCTTTCTGTCAAGAGGCGATTAAGAAGTTCAGTGGCAGCAAGGATTTATTCAGTAAAATAACCGAGTCAAGGTCGAGTTCAGTGTCAAGATCCGATCCGACTTTTACGCATCTGCCTCACTGTGGACGTATCTGATCTGCTTGGATTCGGCCGTCAGCTTCAGAGCTGGTCTGCTCTCGACAAAATCATTGCTCGCGCTAAAAACTTTCTCGTAGCACCACTAGTAAAACTGCTGAAGACGTCTGTAACAGATTTTTCTAACAAAGTTGCCTTGCTGATGATGTAGAAGATTCTGATCTTAGGACAACGCTGCTTTTCTTGGCTTAACAGCTGCTGCTGCGGCTGTCTGACCTTGTGATCATGCTGCATGGACGTTGTTACTCTGCACTCACTATGCTATGCTATGTCTGACCTTCATGCTTAAAAGCAAAGCTTGCTACGCAACTCTGCGAGAAATTCTTTGCCTGCCACATCTAGACTCTTCAGAAACAGTTGGGTTGTTTTACGACCGTTGCATCTCAGAGTGAAGCAGAGCATACTGCTTCTCATGTATTTGCATCACTGCCTCCAATTAGTAGGAATTGTGCACTGATGTTTGATGAAATGCACATTAAGCCATCTATACTTTTGTTTCCTCGTTCGTTAATGCGTCCGTCGTTAGATTTATTGGCGTATCCTTGGATTTTTTACTTCCTTTTTAAGCTGATAAAATACAGGTGTTCTTCTTACCTTAAATCAGCCAGCCCCCACTTTTCTTACTCACTGAAGCCTAGTTTCCAGTCCCTTCTTTCTATGGAAAATTTATATCGCAAAAGTCCCTAATTGCGAAACCGACATTCTACGAGTAGTTGGTATTCATGTGGTATGGAAAAATTTTGCTGCTGCGCTTTGAGTGAAAACTGACATCTGGCAACTGGCACCTGGCAACTGGCATGGCATCTACGAGCAACACGTTTTGGTTTAGCCTTTGGTATATGTATTAGCTTTGATTCTTTTGAAGGCTAAATGAATCGCTGAAGGAATTTGATCAGCGATAAACTCCCAGTTTGAATAGTCAAGCAGCTGTTTTACACATGGCAGTCCCAACGGTCCTACAGTTCTCCTTTTTCCCGATAGATGCGAGGCCTTCCAAGCTATTCGTTGGAGCTCCCGATCCAAACTGAAAGGCGCGTGACGAACTTTGATATTTGAATAAAAAGTAAGCTGCGAAGTACAAAGCGCATGAAGTTATCTTTTAAAAGCTCCCATTTTGGTAAAAATACAATACAATAGACAGGATAACATGCTGCGTTGAGACTTCTTAAAAATTGTACAGAACCAGGGTATTCAATTGAAACAAGCCCATTAGATACATTCTAGCCGTACAAGATTCGAGGTAGCAGTGAGCAGCAGATGTCAAAAAGGCGATACGCTAAGAAAATGTTTTACTTTAGCCGCAGAGCACACTGTCCGCTCTAGGGCTAGACAGACAGAGCTGACTGCCCACAGAATTTACTTTTGTTTAACTCAAACCTGCTTTACTCTCTATATATATCTTTCTTACATTGCCACAATGCAAATGTAGGCTTGTGCAAAACTCCTTCGGAGCGATAAAGTTAAAGTAGAACTGGTTCTGGTGAGTCACCTTGTAAACCAACTGGCAATGGTTGCTCTTGTTCGTTGAGTTTATCGACCGGAATACACATGTAGCTCCCTTTTGGTTTTTGCGCTATGCAAATTTTCCCATTGTGTATTTAGCCTTTCTGACTTATGTTTTTCAACACTTATTGACGACTTACGTGTGGGTATTTGGGGTTGTTCTTCCGTCCTGCATATAATTATAGGTTTTTTCGCCTTGTAATTAATGAACCTCAGATTTTTTACTGTGTTGACGACGTGTTCACTTCATAGTTTTGCATAAAAATAAATATTGGAGCGCATGGGACACTGCCAGACACGGCTAGCGCAATCTTAACTCTGCTTTTATTTTCGCTATTTGAGAAAACTATATAAAGCAGCCCATTGAATATTCTGGTGCGTTGTTTTGTTCATCCTACTAAAGTTACAAAATTGTTGCAAGCACGTTTTCATAACATAAAAGCTGTAGAATTTCCAACATTTTCTACCAGGTGAGACAGCCGAAAGCTCAGCCTTTTACGGCCCTGTCAGCCGGATGGACAGCATCTTGGAAGAGCAAACAGAGCCCGACATGCAACAACCCAAACAGCAGGTCGCACCGCCTGAAGCCCAGGATGGGACGCAAAGAGTGCTGCGGAAATCCAGCTGGGCCGCAGGCAAGCAAAGAATCCGGGTTAGCCGACCAATATTCACGCAGTACAACTTCGATGCCCGCTACCAGTTTACGGAGCCCCAATCTGGCAATGGCATCCCGGGCGGGCAAGAGACCGGCCTCAGCTGGGGCGGTGAAAACAGCGGTGACAGTGGTCTTGGCGCTCGACTGCGCCGCCAACTACACAACCTCCGATGCAGCGGCGATTGTGCGCTCTCCAATGCTTTCCGCCTGCTGCCCTGTCTGGCCATTATGCGGGCTTATCGACCGCGCAGCGATCTGCTGCCAGACCTTGCAGCCGGACTGACGGTCGGCATCATGAACATCCCGCAGGGCATGGCCTATGCGCTGCTTGCTGGCCTTCCACCCGTGTGCGGCCTCTATCTGGGCTGCGTGCCTCTTTTAGTTTATTTTCTGTTTGGAACTTCCCGTCAGGTGCGTCGTTAGATACAAGTTCACTACCTAAACTGATTTGATTTGATTAAAACTTTCTTGCTGGAGTAAACCTTGACTGCACTGACACCCTCACAGGTTAGCATGGGTACTTTTGCCATCGCCAGTCTCATGCTTGCTGAGTCGGTCTCCCGTTTAGCTGGTGGCGCTGGCCGCCCACCAGTTCCGGAGCTGCTGGACATCCTCGGCCCGCCACCAGCAATGTACGGCCCTGATGATGCAAACGAGACAACCAGCGCAATGGGCAACCCGCTGGTTGGCGAGGCGAAGGCCTGGTACCGCACGCAGGTGGCTTTGAGTGTTAGCTTACTGGCCGGTGTACTGCAAATTCTGCTGGGTCTAATGCGCTTCGGTTTCATTACACTTTATCTAAGCACGCCTCTGGTATCCGGATTCACCACGGGCGCAGCTCTGCATGTCCTCAGCTCACAGGTAAGCATTGTGACATAAGTTATGAAAACTCATCTAAGTACTCGTAGATTTTTTGCCTACATACCAGCAAGTCAACATTACGAATGGAATACAACAAGCTTTCTTAACTCTAAAATAATTTAGATCATGATGTGTCGAAGTTCCAGTAATTTTAGCCTTCACCCGCAAGATATTTAGTTTGCAACAAGTAGTGCATCCTGACGCGTACATTTGATCTGATAGCCTACGACAAAGAATCTTAAAATGAGAAGTTTTATCACCAGGTGCCAGCCATCTTTGGTATCAAGGTACCTCGTCGCGAGAGCCATTTCGAGTTGGCCGTATTTTATGTCGATGTAGCCCGCCGCTTGGGCGAGACAAACCCTGTCAGCGTGCTGGTGTCGGCACTGTCTCTGGGCCTGCTTCTGTTGTTCCGATTGTTCCTCAGTGATCGTCTGCGCCGCTGCTGTCGCTTCCCGGTCCCAGTGGAGCTTCTGCTGGTGGTTGGAGCCACCGCGATTTCGCACCTGGCTAGTCTGGAGGCCAACTACGGTCTGCGCACGGTAGGCGTCATACCTAGCGGCATTTCTGCGCCGCGTCTGCCAAGCGTTCGTCTCTGGCCAGCACTTTTCCAGGACGCAGCGCTCCTGGCCGTGGTCATGTATGTGTGCACCTACTCTGTGTGCAAGATCTACGCCGAAAAGAATAATTACCAATTGGATGCCAACCAGGAGCTTTTTGCGTACGGCCTGGTAAACATCCTGGGGCCAGTGTTCGGCTGCTACTTTTCGGCTGGGTCGCTCAGCCGTTCGCAGGTAATATGAGGAAAGATTTTTGTGATTTTTTTCTATTGGAGCTGCTTCAAAACTACCGGTAGTAAATCAAGTAAATATGTATGGCATGAGACTATTCGTTCATAAGTACCATTTGACTAATTTCTACTGCAGGTTCAAGCTGAACTGGGTGGCAGAACACAGCTGGCCAGCTTGGTGTCAGCCACGCTGATGCTATTTGTTCTACTGTTTCTGGGACCAATGTTCAGCCAGCTGCCCAATGCTGTTCTTGCCTGCATAATTGTAGTTGCGCTTAAAGGCCTTCTAATGCAGTTTACTGATGCGAAGCGCTTGTACCGCATCTCAAAGTTTGACTTCAGTATTTGGATGGTCTGCTTTGTAAGCGTTGTGGCGCTAAATGTCACTTATGGCCTGATGATCGGCTTTGCCTACAGCCTGTTGACTGTAGTTTGCCGCACTCAGTCACCTCGGGTGTCGATTTTGGGTCGTCTACCGTTGACTGACATCTACCAAGACTACCGCTACTATCAGTGCGCAGTTCAGGTTGTTTGCTAACTTAGAAAACTTTTTATTGAGTTGGTACGGGTCACCTTGGTATGGTATAGACTTGACTCAAACGATCTGGCAGTTAATCACTCAGCCCTGAGCTAGAATTAGCAACTTTATGGAGGAGGAAGGGAGAAAAAGATTTCGAAATTCGTGCTAGACGCTGAATAAAAAAGTCCAGTAACACACCCTGCACCACCAGGTCCCAGGCGTGGTAGTGTTCCGTTTCGACGGCGCTCTGTACTTTGCCAGTGTGGAGAATTTCCGCCGCAAGCTGGCCAAGCTGACAGGCTTTGATCCCAAGCTGTCCCGCGGCGAGGATGAGAGCCTGCACCACATCGTGCTAGATTGCTCAGGAGTCAACTATGTGGACAGTGTTGGCGCGCGGTTTTTGCAATCCCTGGCCGCAGAATACAAATTGGCGGGAGTTTGCATCTTGTTCGCCTGCTGCCCGCACCAGGTTTTTGCAATCCCTGGCCGCAGAATACAAATTGGCGGGAGTTTGCATCTTGTTCGCCTGCTGCCCGCACCAGGTTTTTGCAATCCCTGGCCGCAGAATACAAATTGGCGGGAGTTTGCATCTTGTTCGCCTGCTGCCCGCACCAGTTCCGCCGGATGCTGGAGCGCAGCGACTTCCCCGACCGTTCTGCCTGCGTCTACATCTCCGTCCACGATGCTGTAGTGGGCGCGCTGGCCGACTACCCGGAGGTGCGCCGATGGGTCATCTCCGACGTGCGCAGCCGGAATAACAGCGTCGTGGAGCCTGGAGCCTCAGCAGTTGTGACTGGCATTCATAGCGCAGCGGATTCCAGTGCTGACGCTTTACGGGGGGAAACGGTGACAGGAGTCCAGCGTTTTGTCCGGGCCGGTGACGAGGAAGCGCTGTCTTTGATAAGGAACAATGGAACCATGTGAAATTTCCTGCTGAAAAAAAGCTTTGCGGCCGATATCATTGGCAGTTGATATAATACCCAAACTGAGTTATATGATGTCTCGCTACCACAATAGAATTAACTTTCTCAGTCAAATAAAGCTATCGCTTTTCTAATCTTGTCAACAATTTATCAATAGATTAATGTTTTCTTTTTTATGTTGCGAAATATTATATTTAGGTCCAGTTTTAGGTAACTCTTCCCAATGGCCTTCTAAGTCCCTATGTTATTCTACTCTAATTTGTCTCTGCTATAATTGGTATAATTATTGGTATAATTGGTATCACTGATTATTTTGTACATCAATCTACGAGACACTATGCAATTTCAAAGCATGTAAGAGCTCATGAAATAATTTACGCTGATAGTTAATTCTGAATTAATCGGAACACAGTTCGAACTTGTTCTGAGATGAATCTCAGTTAATTCCATCCTAAAACTACCGGTAATAATAATCGATAAAGATAAGAGCTTTTAATAGGTGACATTCTTATAGTGTACTACAAGCATTACTGGCTAAGTGCAACATCATTTCACTCTATCAGTCTTTGTGGCGCTTCTGTATGAAAGCAGTAATATTCATTGTGCTCATTGTGTCACTCCTTGCGCTCATAATTCAACGCTTCGAAACAATTTTTGAACTAATACAACATTCATGAGACAATGTTTCTGTGAGTATGGTAATTGCTTCTAGACAATAAATAATTTTAACAAATCGTGAAAAAATCTTTGTCTAACTCTAGAATCATAAATAGACACAATCAACCATTATATTCGATATATTCATTGGTATGCGAGCATACTACGTCATACTAACTACACAGCATCATATTAGTCATAGTAATTATGACTAACTAACTGTGACTAGTTCACTCTGAATTTATCAAATCAAATTCATAACCGCAGTCACAATACTGCAGTCAATTTTCAAGAGGCCGTAAGCCGCTGCACAAGATAGGAGTGTCCAAAGTTCAGGCAAATTAGAAACACTGAGCCGCATGAAGTGTCCTTTTATTTCAGTAGCTACTGCAGTCAGGTCTTTCACATTTCTTCTCTCCCCTCCGTGCCCTGCCCAGTCAGTGTAACTCTAGCAAAAGTCAGCGAGGAGAAGGATTGTGCTGCCGTGAGTGTACAATGAAGACCTGCGCACTCGTACAGTACGCACTCGAGTCAACTTTGCTCCGTTCCCCTGTCGTCTGTTTGCCAAAGCTTTAAAAAGACCAGAGCACTCCGATACAAGAAACCGCTGCGCCTTTTGAAATCAACCTTATTTGTTTTATTCGCAAGCTCGGCTTAACAGCAGGTCAGTTGGAGCTAGTTTTTTCATTTAATCAAACAAAATTTTATAAACAACTTACTTGCCTCTCATAAAAATGGAATTTTTACTTTTGAAATCCTAGACTGATGTTAATCATAAAGAACCAAAATTTACGCAGCAGAAAATGGAGTTGTATCCATCTAACTTGAGAAAGTTTCTGAAATGTGGTTATTAGTTCTCCAAAAACCTTACTTCTGCCATCATCACTACGCTCCGTTTTCTATCTTTAATCAATCGTGATTGCAATGCAGCTCAATAGTCGGGTTTTTAATGCTTAAATGTCTATTGCCACCGAGTGCGCTCAAAATCGACTATAGACTGTAGAGGTAAAACTTTCCCGTCACATGCTCTCTCATGTTCTAATATACCTTTTTGCGATCTAGTTTGCCAAAACTGCAATCAAATTTGCCCGCGGAAAAATATCACTTATAATTTTGCTTTCTAGGCCAAGTCTGCTCATAGGAGACAGCAAAATTATAAGTGATATTTTTCCGCGGGCAAAATTGATTGCAGTTTTAGCAAACTAGATCGCAAAAAAGGTATAACTTTGTAACTTTGGCGGCTCATTTGGGCTTACTCGCATCATTGAATTAATCCAAGATGTTTGCCGAAGTAATGGAGCTTTTGTCTATGGTACATGTAGCACAGAAGCATTTAATTTGGTCCAAAAACATCAATTTGGTCCTTATATTCTATAGGTTCTTTTTGTATGCAGCAAAACATAGAATTTTTTGTGTCTCGCCAACAGCTTTGGTGACTGCATCGTGATGTCAGCATCGCTTACTCTTTTCGGCGTGGCCGCCATCGCTGGCGCAGTCGTTTGGTTGCTGCGACGCGTCTTCTTTGGCAGCGGCAGCCGGACGCCGAGCCCGTTCCTGCCGCCATCGCAGCTTCCGGCGCGGTCGGCAGTGGAAACGCGCCAGTCTGTTCGGGACGAATCGCTGAAGCGGGGCTTCTCCCCGGCCCGGGTGCCTGCGAATCTGGATGCCATTGTGATCGGATCCGGTATTGGTGGCCTGTCAGCGGCCGCCCTCCTAGCCCGGGCCGGCCGTCGGGTGCTGGTGCTGGAGCAGCACGACGTGGCCGGCGGCTGCTGCCACACGTTTTGGGAGCGCGGCTACGAGTTTGACGTTGGCATTCACTACATTGGAGAGATGGCTCCCGGTTCAGACATGCGAGCTCTGGTCGACCAGGTGAGTGGCTGTGTATGCGAGAGTTGTGTTCAAAGGTGCCAATCTTACTAATTATGTACGAGTATAAATAACCATTGTCAGGAGGGTTGTGGGTACCCTGGCGCAGCGACAGCAGTCAGCAGTTATCGAGGAACAGCGACATCCTCGTACATTCTGCCCATTTAGTACATAAGTACAAGTACATTAGGACATTAGTATACAAGCTTGCTGTACGCAGGCATGCAATCATACGAGCTATTGATGTCGTTGATATACGAGCGTACCTGAAATTGACAATTTTCTTCTTCTTCTCACTGTTAATTTGACGGGTATGCAGTGCGCAGTTTTGAGTGATTTTTTCTTAGCTCTAGCAAGTCAAGATGCATTTTTCCCCAGAACCCAGACGGACTGTCTTCTCTTTTTCCACAGTTGACAGCGACTTGAGTTCAAGCGATCAATTAGAAATATGAGGGGATTCTTGTCGGAAATGTCGCTGCATTTTGAGCATAGCAACTCGTACCGCTCGCACCACCGCGCAGATAACGGACGGCCAGCTAGACTGGGCCCCGCTGGACCCCGACTGCTACGACGCCATCATGATCGGTGACGACGAGACCAAGCGAGTCTACAATGTCAGCGCTGACCGGAGAAAGTTCATCGGCCTCTTGTGCGAGAAATTTCCCAATGATGTGGACGCAATAAAAAAATTCTTCAATTTCGCAGACTCGTTACGCAAGGGCTCGGAACCTTACTGGGGTCTGAAGTTCCTGCCGCTAACATTGAGCAGGCTGCTCGCCAGGTCCGGCCTACTAAAGTACTTCTTCCCCATCTTCAGGTTTGTTGTACTTTTATATTGCTTTATTTAATCCCTTGTTTACGAGTTCTTTCTCCGAGCGAATGTGAATGGTCAGAAAAAGTCTAATACTTGTTTCTTTAGCATCAAATTTTTTATTGAATTCTGACTGATGCAGTAGATTTGATTTTACCTCATGAATGTTGTGGCATCTAGTCACACCCCACTGTTTTATGGTTCTGTTTCTTTCAACTAATACCTAGGAAACTTTCGTCTTCGCTGGAAGTTGTGGTAAGGATGTTAAAGTAATATTGCAGCCATGGAGCTTGACCGCTTATCTCCCTCTATCCCTGAATTTGCAGGCACCTAGACGAAAGCATCGATTCGCACCTGTCCCAGCTGACTGACAACCAGGAACTTCGCGCAGTTCTGAGCTACTGCTATGGCGACTACGGAACCCAGCCCAGCAAGGCCTCGGTTGTCATGCAGGCCTGGCTATTCAATCATTTCCAAGGTGCCGGTGCGTTCTACCCTGTAGGCGGTGCCAGCGAGATCGCCTACACCATCCTGCCAGTCATTCGCCGCACAGGTGGCGAGGTCCTCGTTCGGGCGCGCGTCACCCAGTTGCTGGGCAACCCAAGCACCGGTGCTATCGAGGGCGTCGTTGTCAACGGCAAATCGGAGGTCCGTGCACCGCTGGTGATATCGGCAGTCGGGCTAAACAACACGGCAGCCATCATGCCGCCTGGCATTTCCGCGGGCCGCCTTCCCGGACTTCTGAATGACATGCCGATTGGAGTGGCCGCCATGTCGGTGTTTGTCGGCCTCAAGCTGCCCACCGATCGGCCAGTCGAGTCGCTCGGCCTGCGCCGTCAAAATGTGTGGCGATTCACTGATCCCAACCTGGACAAGTCCGTGTCCGAGTACCTGGCCTTGGACCCGCAGGAGGCCGCTGCCTCAGATGCCCCGCTGATGTTTGTGTCATTTCCCTCGCTGAAGGACCCGACGTGGGCGAAGCGGGCGGCTCTGGACCGTCTCACCTGTGCCCTGGTGACGCTCACCAACTGGGACTGGTTCGCTGACTGGTCCGACGCGAGAGTGAAGCACCGCGGTGCTGACTATGAGGGTCTGAAAGGCGCCATCGGTCGCCGCCTGTGGGAGCAGACTAAGGCCATCTTCCCGCAGCTGGCTGATCTGGAGGTTGAGGCCTTTGAGGTTGGCTCTCCCGTGACTAATAACTTCTACATCGGCTCGCGCCGCGGCGAAATCTACGGCCTTGACCATGGACTCGCCCGCACCTCTGCCGATGGCTGCGCCCGCCTCCGCCCCGACATTGGCGTGCCCGGTCTCCTGTGCTCCGGCCAAGACGTTGCCAGCTGCGGCTTTGTCGGCGGCCTTGTGGGCGGCCTGCTGTGCGCCTCGGATGCTTTGGGCAGAAACCTCTTCTTCGACCTGGCCGCTCAGGTGCGGCAGGAGAGGCGAAGGGCCAAGCAGATGGATTAAGCCACGGCCGTGCTGGGGAAAATTCGGTTCAGATCAGGTTAGAGACGCCAAAAACTTTGACCGAATAGAGGACTGCATAATCAAATTAAAACATGCCAAGTTTATGAGGTTCAAGCTCTTCAAATCAAAATACTAATACACTTTTTATTATGACTAAGAGGCTATTAATAACTTATAATTGCGAGAAGATTTTGTTGACGGAGCCAGTTTTTAATAGTGTATTATTAAAATGTGTGTACGCATCTCCTTTGCTTTGTACACGTAGACATTTGTGTTTAAAATAAATTTTGCAATATGCAGAATGTTGCGCAGACTTGAGGCGTAGAGTACCATGCGCCATGTGTTTTTAGAAAGTTGTGGTTTTATGTGGTTAAATAATAAATTGTCATGATTAAAACGATTTAAATTTTGAAATCAAATATATTACTGAACAAAAGTAATTCGTTGTTCACACTTCGAAATTTCGTAAAATGTCAAACGAGTATTTTTTAATATTCATTACTTTATTAACAATTATGACAACTTAGGCTCATAGAGGGGAGTCCCTAATTATGCCCTTGCTTGTTCTCCTCCATCCCAAAGTCCAAATTTTGTCGCTCTTTTGCCAAACCCAACTTCTTTGTGTCACTGTGAGCGAAATGATGTATCATTTGTGTACCATGATTACTCGGGCTCCACTTTATATGCTTAAGTTGACAGGCCCTCTCTAGTAGTTAATGAAAGAAGGCTTAGCTGCCATGAAATCAATACTTCTTAACTACAAGTATTCCATTACTTCCCGTGTCGGTCTTAGCGTCATGGTTTCTGGTGTAAAATTCAAATATGAAAATATCAAAGCTTTGCAAGTTTGTGAGAAATAAAAATTCTAGTATTTTTCAAGTAATAAAACAAGCAAATAGAGCAAAATAGGCACCAGCCACAGCTGGCAGCAGCTTTACAGGACTCGAATTTGTTTTTATTGGCTTCAGCTTTCACCTCTCAGAGACTCAGTATTGGGTTGGCCAGCGTCTACAAGGAAAGAAAATCGTTTAAGTGTTTTACTGTTTTATGACCAAGGAATCTCGGAATTCTTTCTGCCAACCTCAGGAGTCTTTCATCTCTCATCAGCCCTAATGCTCTAGATCCTCATGGAGCTCTGCCTAGCAAAACTGGATATAACTGGAATGGAAGCAGCTGAAGGCGCATTCTCCATTCTTCCCATTCGTTCCCGCTATAAAAATTGCTTTCTGTTCTGCCCGCCTCCCCTCCACCTTTTCGTCTCCACTCTGCAGAGCCTCCCCTCCCTCCAGTAAAATGTCATTAGGATAGAGTACGCTTTCTGTCGCTCTTTCTCGGCCTCTGTATTCGCTCCTATCTTTTTTAAGCCCTTATCAGGTGATAATAGTGAAATTATGAAAGCCAATCTTCGAAATTAATGCAGGCAGCTCAACAACAATCTGTTAATTTAACAGCGATCAAAAGTGACCTGTGCTCAGCATTATACTGTCTGCGTAGCACAAGCGTAACACGGCGTAACCCTGCAGTCTCTATAGTAAGGGTAGGTAGAGTGCTTGCTTAACTGTTTCGCCACTGCCCCCTTAACATTTGACACACTTCATGTAGGCTGTGAGAAGCACATCGCTATTCTTGCTGGCGTGTCTAAAAATTCCTATCCATAATTCCTCGAACCGGTTCTGGCATCCAGAGCTGAGAACCGGTTAAACCAGCTTTCAAGATCTGAGTACAAACAGGTATCTGCACCTGTCCTGTTCCTGGCCAGTTTGAAATGTACTTCATGCTCCTCAAATGCATTTTTCTTTCCTTGGGACTGAGGAGGCATTGTAGCATGCTCAATGGCTTCCCAAATCCTGCTTTCCTTTTGCCCCCCCCCCACTGGAAGTACGCGGGGAACTGAGGCTGGCTCGTACATTGCGCCCTGAGGCTGGCTCGTACATTGCGCCCATTGCGTCCTTCAACTATTCAGATTGACACACGAAGAAGAAACCAGAAGCGGAGGAATGCCTGCCGAAGATCGAAGACGCTTGACCTGGTCGCGGGTCGAGTCGCGCCTGGTGCTGCGGCACCGGCCATCGCAGCTGTTCCTGTCGGAGCTGATCGGCACAGTAGTGCTGGTCATTATTGTGGACTTGGGCTGCGGCTTGGCCACCATCACCCAGCGCGGTGGCATCAAGAATTTCGTGCCCGCGGTGGGCATCGGCAACGGACTCGGTGCCATGACGGGGATCATGGTCAGCCTGCGCCTCTCCGGTGGTCACATCAATCCTGCGGTCTCATTCGCCATGTTTACCCTGCGAAAGATGAGCTTTAAACACCTGCTGCTGTACCAGTGGGCGCAATACCTTGGCGGGTTCCTGGGCGCCATGGTCGTCAATCTGCTCTACTTTCAGATCTTCAACAATCTGAACGGCGGCCAGCTGGTGGCCTTTGGCCCGAACGGCACAGCGGGAACCTTCTTTACTTTGCCGAATCCGGCCATCAACAACGGAGTGGCCTTCGCCGACCAGGTGGTGGGCACCTCCCTGCTGCTGCTGGCCGTCAGAGCCATCACGGATCCCAACAACCTGAACACGCCACCGGCTCTGCAGCCTCTGCTCATCGGGCTAGTGATCATGGGCCTCATCATCTCCGAGGTGATCGTGTCCGGCACTTGTCTGAATCCGGCGCGCGACTTCGCACCGCGCCTGGCAACTCTGGCTCTCGGCTACGGGCCGGAGGTGCTCAGCTCGCGCTCCTTCTACTTCTTGGTGCCGCTGGTGGGCCCGTACGTCGGGGCCGTTCTGGGCGCCTGGGTCTACGAGCTGGCCTACGCCAAGCCGTTGCAGCTGCTGGTTGAGCAGGAGGCTGCGGCCGCCCTCAATGAGGATCACGCGAATGACGACGAGGACTTTCCCACTGCCAGGGTGCAGCAGCCTCACCTCCAGCAGCGTACGCCGATATTGGCCTCTGCGACAAAGCGTCGACCATGCGACGATGAGGACAGCGTCAAGGCGGAGTCGCTGCGGCATGCGGCAACTGCATCGCTGGAGGAGAAGGCTGAGTGCTAGGGTTATTTGGGTTAGGAAGGAACTTCCTAACTGATAAGATTTGACGGATGATGGAAACAAGGGACAAAGTAAGAGCCAAGACCTATCAGCAAAAGGTTCACGGCTGTCTTGCCAAAAAGTTATTACCAGCACCCTTCATTGATGCCGGCTTACTTTAGTTTCTTAGTTAGGTGACCGCGCGTTTTCTCAAATCAGTTTAAAAAAGCAACTTAAACAAACGCAAAAAAATATTATTTGCTTCTTTTTCCCCCACTCGGCTAAGCACATTCTGGTGCTTATCTTGCTTCGAAGTAAGCTTTGGTAGAAATTTTGATAGCGTAAAGATGTTTTATTCATTTATGATTGCGCAATGATTTTGAAGGCCCACTCTTTACGAGTTTTTTTGTGCACAGTTTTAAAATTTTTTAAAGATTTTTATACCTTTCCAATATCGACACTAGGTACGAGCTATTTGTCAGCAACGTATCTGCGCACTGATTTCGCAATGATTTTAAAGATTAAAACTGCAATACGAGCCACAGCCCTGCGCGTCTATCAGCAGCAGGCTTTTTTAGTGTCATTGCAATTGTAATCGTTTGCGTTTCATCCTTCCACTGGACGTATTTAAAAGTGATTTTACAAGTGGCTTAGTGGTTGCAGCTTCGGACTCACGGCTGAAAGGTCGGGGGTTCGATTCTTCACCCACTCGAAACTATTTGTTTTCTTGAGCAAGACACTTAACTCTGCATTGCTTCAGTTCACCCAGCTGTAAAATGGGTGCCAGCATTAGCTTTGGTAATTGAGGGTGTGCGTGGCGACCCCCCAGTCCTTGGACTGAACAGCCGTACGCAGCCTTCAGATGCGCCGCGCAATAGCTGCGGCTGAGCTGTCGGTTGCACATCTGCCCATTATTATTTTACTAATAAATGCGAAACGTATTAGTTTAGTGCTAATTCTGCTAATTAAGAGACCAAAATTTTCCATATTGCATGTACTACTGTCTCTCATGTACCGGTAGGTAAAATTCTTTTCGGAGAATCAGATTTGTTTTTAGGCGAAGAAAACTAGGCAAGGACGCAGATCTCTACCTATAACACCTTCGAAATCCTTTTGAGAGCCTCTTTGGTCACAAAATTAAGAGATAGAGCTGGAGACCAACTGCTCAATCCATGTGCTTAGGCAGCGTAGAAGTACATGTAAAGTGAGCTTCTTAAACAATCTTAGCACGGGTAGACTCCAGTCACCTCCAGACCCGTTTGTTTCGTGTGTCGATGGCGGTGCTTTGAATGCAGTCCACCAGCCACTCTAACCAAAAGTGCTCATCCTACTGAAGGACGCGTGGTGAATGGTTTCAGAAGTATTCGATGCATCGGCAGCTTTTGAATGCAATGCATCTGCATCTACCAGTCTTCTGAAAAAAAGACTTGGAAACCGAAGCCTACGGCTAAACGCTTGTTGGAGGAGCGTTGACAATTTTCATTCAGTATGCTATTCAGTAAACTACTTCGTAAATATAAACATAATAAGCATTTATAAACACAGGGAACGATCAGTCCGATCCTCTTTTACCAAAGCGCTCGTTAAAGTTTCTAAAAATACATGGGTCCATGAGATTTTCTTCCTTATGTATTGCATTATTGTGGACAGAAAGTATTAGGAAAAAGAGGTTCGCAAGGTCTCTAGGCGGAAACTAAGGTAAACAATAAAAGGCTAATACGGAAATTGTCAGGAAGTTGAAGAGATGGTGGACATTTCTGGGGCAGCAGCTGGTCCAGCCGATTCCCCTGCATGGATGAAAAACACACGCAAGACAAAGTAGAACGAGTCGAGTCAAACAAAGGTAGCGAAAAACAATGGGAAAGAAATGTGTTCTCAATCCCTCCCGTGGATTGAATCGAAAGGCATTATAAGTATTGGTGGCCAACCGCATTAGAGTGAAATAGCTTGGGTTCGCACACTGACTGAATTTCTCACCCTATAGGTTAGCATAGACTGCTACAGCGAAAGAAAATGATGAGACAAGGCAGTGAAAGAAGGCAATACAGGAGACCGGGGGGTTAACTGAACGGCAGCGTGACCTGGCCTGCTGTCCCCAGTCACGAAAGCGCAGTCAATGTGCCAGGTGCATAAAAACCAAGGCCGTTCTGGATGCAAGCTTTGTGTGTCACTTGCAAAAATGCTGTGGCATACAGGCACCGCTCAGATCAATGATCCCAACCCAAGACTCAATCATCTGAAGTCCACGCCAATTCAATGCTCATTGGCGCACGTAAATCTGATGAGACAGCGCGTGAGCCGGAGGCAATGCTCGAAGTTTCCAATGCTACAGTCGCGACTCTGCTGCTCAGACTCCAGCAGCTGCAGTTCGCAGCGGATCAGCTGTTCGAAGAGGGCAATGCAGCGGCATGCAGGACACTCGAAATCAACGAAACAGTCGGTCATGCGGCCTTGGTGCTGCTGGCAGAGCGGCAGGGAGATGGCGGTGCAGCTGGACTGCTCAGACAGGGGACTGCGCTCGCCTGTGCGGGCCACCGAAGGACTGGCGGGGTCCAGGAACTGCGCCTCGTCTACCAGACTGTGGCCCGGCTGTACCACTGAAAATATTTTAACATTTTAGGCTGAAAATACTGCTCTTACTCGAAGATTCAATACATTCAGTGATTAAGTTCTCATAAATTTCTCTGATCTCCACAATATCGTGCTTTTATTAGTGCGAGACGAACACGTGCGTGCTGGCCTAGCGGGTTTGAAGGCGCGATAAGCGCGAGTATCTCAACGCAGTGATACTAGGATATTTTCGGATGTACGATTTTCGCACTTATCGCAGAGACAGCGAGCTATGCAGAGAGCTGTGCGGACTACCTAGCAAGCCCGAATAAAGCTTGAACACAATTCCATAACACCTATCAAATCGATTTATCAGACTGGTGATCACTGGTGACTTTAACTAATGCGCCAGTATGTGACACACAGAAAGTGGTGGTCGAAACTCGCGCAGGCAGACCGAGAGCGGTTTCTGGCTTGTTTTGCCTTCGTCAGTCAGCCATTGCCGAACGCCGTCCTCTCCCACCACTAAACTGTGCACAGACGCTTCTTCTGTGCTGACATTTTTTATGGCGGCATTTTTCGGGCTATGAGAGAGATTTTATGATTCAAATCTTTATTCGACTACTTATTCTCAATAGTCTAAATTGAATTTCCTTCATAGCAATGCACTCAGCAACATTCAAGTTTCAAGTTTCCACCCAGAGACCAGTGGTACACTTTTCACAGATCTCAGCCACGAGTGACGAAATTCACACCACGCTTGCGGTTCTCTTCTCAACTGTGGGTGATGCCAATTGGCGTCACAAGACCCTGGCTTAACCTGGTGAGGAGAGAGTGGAGAGTTATGGAGTTGGATTAAAGCTGTCACTTCATGACCAGTGTTTTCGGGGTGGAAACTTTACCTGTTGCTGAGTGCTTATATGCAGACTAAGCATTTGCCCTCAAAATTTGAGCAAAAATGCATTGGAAAGATGGAGCTACCAGTTACCAGCTATCACTGATTTTTATCAGCCCTTAAAAATCGAATTTCATGTAGCTCTGACAATGCGACATGCACAACCACAATATTGATCGGGTTTTCTCTGCATGCTCATCATACATAGATTGACAAATTTGGTATCGTTTCGAAAGTGTTTAAATTTGCAGACAACGCGTCTCCTGCCCGCCAGACGCTCGAATCTGATAAAAACATTGGGAATATTGGCAAGAGTTCCACTACATCCAAAATTTGTTAGTTTTGTCCGCTCTTTAAGAGCCGTTCCCGACCAATCAGAACACGTTGAGGGACAGGTATTCTCAGACTGATAAAAACGAACTGTAGCTGGTAGCTGGTAGATTTTCCAGTTATTAGTCTCTTATGAAATGTCTCTTATGTTATTAGTCTCACACCAGTGCTGCGGATCTCTAGATGCGGAGTTGTGAAGGAGAGAGGAACAAAGCTAAGGAAATAGGAACACAGCAAAACCCGAAAGAGTGTTGGTGGGTTTTCGCATCGTACTGAAAGGTGAGAACGGATTAAATCAGATGCAGATATCCGTCGGACCCACCGCTCGGATTCAAGGACAGCTCGCTGCGTCCTGCCAGATCATCCGAAATCGGGTCGGTTCGCTGCCATGCTGACGATTCGCCCTTCTGCTCGGCCGCCAACTGCGGCGGCGCCCAGGTCTCCCGCGCGTAGCCAACCAGCGCCGGGTCGTCCGGCTGCCGCGCCACAGTCGGCCGCTGCAGGCCAGCATCGCTGCTTGTCAAATGGGTCGATCGGCTGGTGCCAAACTCCGATACTGAGCCGTCCGCTTGCCACTCTTGCGGCCCGTCAAAGTTGGACTCCGCAGCGCGTGATATTGTGCGCCACTGCGACACCTGGCTGGGACCGGACATCTCCGTGCCAAGGTCTGTCGCCCTCAAAGTGGTGGCAGTGGCAGCAGTCGGCCGCGACTCTCGAAGGTGTAGCTCTCGCGCCTCCTCCGGCCTCTGCGACTGGCAGCAGATTGAAGCTCGGCAGCGCCTGGTGCGGTAACGACAATTTTTTGGTTACCATTTCTTGTGCTTATTTTAGCTGTTACTGCGGAATATAAGTTAATTAATTAAATCGTTATTGCTCCTGACCTATAGGATTTTGTTGGTGGATTTGTCGCTTCTGATGGCTGAACCATTGATTCCGAAGCCAAAGACTGCGGACCCAGCGTCTGTGGACCCAGCGTCTGCGGACCCAGCGTCTGCGGACCCAGCGTCTGCGGACCCAGCGTCTGCGGACCCAGCGTCTGCGGACCCAGCGTCTGCGGACCCAGCGTCTGCGGACCCAGCGTCTGCGGACCCAGCGTCTGCGGACCCAGCATCTGCGGACCCAACGTCTGCGGACCCAGCGTCTGCGGACCCAGCGTCTGCGGACCCAGCGTCTGCGAATCCAACGTCTGCGGACCCAAAGTTTGAGGGCCAAGAGTTCGAGGACCAAGTGTTTGTGGTCCCAAAAATAGTGAGGCCAATGATTCTGGTCCCTGTGTTTTGGAAGCCATCGATTGCGGATCCAGCGTTTGCGGACCAACTGTTAGTGGAGCCACAGATTGCGGAGCTCGTGTTTGAGAAGCCTGTGATTGCGGGCCGAGCGTCTGCGGGCCGAGCGTCTGCGGGCCAATCGACAGCGGAGCCAGCACTTGCGATGGTGGCTGGAATTGTTGTCTTTCTTCCTGGATAGTTGGTGTCGCCCGAAGGTCCTGGTTCTCTCGAAAATTTCGTGTGCTCCGGTTTTCTGATTGGGGCCGGGTATCTCGTGTTTCTCGGTAGTTTCTGGTGTCCCGGCCCGCCGGAAAATCGCGGGTGTCCCGGCCCGCCGGATAATCGCGGGTGTCCCGGCCTGCGGGATAATCGCGGGTGTCCCGGCCCGCCGGATAATCGCGGGTGTCCCGGCCCGCCGGATAATCGCGGGTGTCCCGGCCTGCGGGATAATCGCGGGTGTCCCGGCCCGCCAGATAATCGCGGGTGTCCCGGCCCGCCGGATAATCGCGGGTGTCCCGGCCCGCCGGAAAATCGCGGGTGTCCCGGCCCGCCGGATAATCGCGGGTGTCCCGGCCCGCCGGAAAATCGAGGGTGTCCCGGCCCGCCGGGAGATCGCGGGTGTCCCGGCTTTCCTTGTAATCTCGAGTGCTCCGATAGTCGCGGGAGTCACCGGTTGCCTCAGAAGTTGACTCCGGCGTTGCTCCTTCGTCAGCACTGCTGCCAAAAGCCCCTGCAGCGCCCCGGCGATCAGCATCTGCTGGCTCCCATCGCGACAGCTGGCAGTCGGATCCGGCAGCTCCGTCATCTATGCAGCGGCGGCAGCAGCAGCACCGCGATGAAGTGCTGCGATGTCGCTTGCCACTACTGGAGCCTCCTCGAGTAGTGGTGCACCGGACACAGCACTGACAGGTAGGGTGGCTTCTGCCATCTGCAGAGAGAATTACGACTGTGGTATGCATATACAGCAAATGGCGCTGCTTGGCACTTCTGCAGCTAGTTGTTTTTAATAAAGCAATTGGGCCTAGCCAATTTATGCAGAGCTTACGAAGAGATGACCTTTCGGACATTATTGATAGATCAAGGCAACTCAATTGCACGGGGCAGTTGCTTATTCTGCACCTTATAAATTTGAAAGACGTCACCTTCTTTTAAGCCTATTTAAGCCTATTTTTGCAGAAAATGCACACAAAGTCAATATCAATATTTTTTGATGCAGCGTATGAAGATGCATTGCTGGTGTCAGATAGATAATGAGCAGCAATACACTACACTACATTTTGTGCTCAGGTCGGAATATTATGTATGAACAATTAAAGTGAGCTCACCTCTTTGCTGCCAGGCAGATGAGCTTCCATGTCTTCGTCGGCCGCCGCGGCGGTGTCGCGTCCTGCGTCGACTACCTCGACTCTGCCGATCTGAAAAGGATGCGCCACAGCCGGCATCTCCACCACCGCCGCTGCCGCAGCAGCCGCAGTCAGATCTGCAAGGCATGTCGAACTCCAGCAGGCAGTGCTCAGGGCAGCTACCACTACTGCTGCTGCAGCAAGCAGTGCCAGTCGCTCCGAATCCGCCGCCGCCACAAGCACCGCCACCGCCGCCGCCACCGCAGATGCTGCCGCAGCAACCGGATGTGCCTTGCTGATCGGCAGTCCTTGGATGTGGCGCCTGGCAGCTGCATTGATTGCAGGCATCTTTGCAGCATGGGTCAGGCTTGCAGCACGGGTCAGGCTTGCAGCACGGGTCAGGCTTACAGCACGGGTCAGGCTTGCAGCACGGGTCAGGCTTGCAGCACGGGTCAGGCTTGCAGCACGGGTCAGGCTTGCAGCACGGGTCAGGCTTGCAGCACGGGTCAGGCTTACAGCACGGGTCAGGCTTGCAGCACGGGTCAGGCTTGCAGCACGGGTCAGGCTTACAGCACGGGTCAGGCTTGCAGCACGGGTCAGGTTTGCAATAGCAACAACGGCAGGTATCTTTCTTCTTGCGACAGCGATCAATTTTTATGTCAATCACGCGGCAGCATCTTGGCGGAGCCGGTTGAATCGGCATCTGGATGGGCATTGGCATTGTCTGCGGCTGCTGTGGCGGCGGTGCCATTGGAGCAACGGGACCCGCTTTAGACTGCCGCTTGCGATGGCGTCGGCGCCGTTTCTTCGCCGGTGGAGGCGGTACGGGCGCCATGGTCCGCTGAATGCTGCCCTGCTGGTATGGGTCCACCATGGCCGCGCCGCTCATGCGCCAAACAGCGCCACGCATGTCGGCCAGCTCGCACAGGTGGCACTCCTCCTCTTCCTCCTCATCGGAGCTGCCTGAGCTGCTTTCAGAGAAGGCGCGCCAAGCTCTGGGCAGGGGCACCTGCTGCTGTTGAGGCATCTGCTGCTGATTCGGATACGCATATTGATCTGGCGGCGGCTGCTGCATTGGCGGCTGTTGGTAGCTCTGCGCTGGCATCACCCCAGTCTCCTCACGGGCAGGCGAGAGGCTCCCAGTTTCTGATGGGCTGTCACGGTCGGAGTTGCGCCGGCTGGAGCGATGCCGAGATTTTCGGCCTGCGTTTGGTCGCGAATCGCGTCGGCGACGAAGGCTGGAGTCCCGCGACCCAACAGGCTCGCTTGCTCTGGGCATTGAAAGTTCACTTTGCCGACGGAGAAGGTCGCGCGATCCTCTGCGATCATCCCTGCTGGTCGGGCTCCCAGCTCCATCGTCTTCATCTTCCATAAATGTCTGGCGGCTGACGCGAGAACCGCGCGACAGGCGAGACTCTCGACCCGCCCTTCTACGCCTCTCCTTCTGCTGCTGCCGGCGCAGATGCTGCGACGAGGATCGCCGCGTCTTCGATTTTTGTCGGCGCCTGCGATTTTCCCCGTCGGAGCCGGCCGCTGCTTCATCATAGTCTTCATCGTCGCGCATTCTAAATGAGGTGCCGCTGTCCGCCCGCCGACGATTTGACTGGCTCTGTTGCTCAGTTGAGCAGCTTCTCGGTCTGCAGCTGTCACTTAACTGACTGCCTGCCGAGGTTGAGCTGCACGACTCAGACTCGGAAGCCGATGACACCGATGCGGCCGAAGTAGAGGAGGTCGGCGTTACAGTCACCGTCCGAGTGGCAGTCATTGTTGTTGCTGACCCGGCCGCAGCCGGGCTGGGTTGACAGTGTCGCTGGAAACCGACGTCACTGCGACGATAGGGCCGACCTTGTCGGATCTCGAACTGGCTGGATGTGGAGTCGCCCGTTGCCTGGGTTGTCGCGCGAACTTCCAGCCTGTCGTACTCGGTGACTGTTGTGGTTGCCAAGTTTGATGTTGTTATTGACGTTGGAAGCTCTTGGGGTGCATTGTTGGTGGAATTGTTAATGTTGCTGCTCAACTGGTGGCAGCAGGTGTTGATCATTCCACTGTAGATGGTCAGCTGCGTCATGGACGATGGAGTTCGCTTCTCCAAGGACTCGACTTTGTACACCTGGTTCAACAGAACATTAACAAAGAAGAAATTGCAGCTCATGGTCAATGCGTAGTGCGTACTCGAATTTTTGGCTGTTACGAGCGTATCGCTGTAACCAAAACGAAACAAAAGAGCAAAGACTTCTTTTTGTTACCTGGATACAGCAAACTCGATACCTACCGATTTTGATTCCAGATACGATACGAGTACTTCTAAGAAGACTACTTAACGAGGCAAAAAATCACTGCGACGTAAGACGTTGAGTCTGCTACAATTTTGTCTCAAAATAAAAGAACCAACTGGTGAATGAATCAGTGAGAAACGTTTGGGCAATTCTAGAAGACTTCTGAATCTAGAATTTAATTAAATAATGTTTGCTTCGCCGAGATAGGAATTGAGATTGATTATAGCATAGGAGAATTACTGAAGCTTGTCATACATACGTGGTTAGCATGCATATGCCACATTTTTTAGCAGACATAGGCTATATGTTTATCATGCATATGCCGTATGTTTATCATGCATGTGTCATATGTTTAGCAGCCAAAACTCGTGCGGGCAAGCATATTTTGGACGGTTCACAAAGAAACAATAGAGAGAACAGAGAAGATCTGGTCTGGTTTCCAGAGAAAATTACAGCCAGGCAAATCTGCTCGAGACAACTTTGGTAGATTTTTTCCTGAAATCAATCACACATGGAGACAAACCATTTTTTGTATAGTGGAAGAGAAAATTGCAATGCACAAGCCACCACAGTGCTTTATACAAGTACACAGTTCTGCTCACCTCATTAGCAGATTTTAGCTGGCTGCCTGTCAAGTCTCCCGCAGCCTCGACACTTGGCACCATCTCGGGCAGTGAGACCTGCTGTCGCAACAGCAAGTCAACTATGGCGCTGGTCAACGCTGGTCTCAGAAGATGGTCGGCCGAGCTTCGGCTAAACAGCATGCAGTAAATTATCTCAAAGCAGCGCTGCGTGTGCTTGGGACCAGTGATGCCACCTTGCTCTCGATCACTGACACAGGCCGTCAGGTCGAGTTTCCTGTCCTGAGGGATCGTAGAACTGGTTGAGTCTCCGCTAATTTCGGCTACGACGACACCGCTGGACGAACTCGCCGCCGCCTCGAAGATCTTCCGGGCGTCAGTCGAGCCGGTCGAGCTTTGAGATCGAAGTCTACGGAACCGCCTGGGCCCCTCGGTCTTGCAATGAATTCCGTCATGGCGTTTCCCACCTTTCAGCTTGTCGCGTATTGCCCTCACGAAGTCCATGTAGTCATGGGGCAAAATGAGGTCACCTCGCAATTGATAGTGTAACTTGGTGGCTTCCTCGTGTGCGCCTTGTCTTTGACTAGCTATGATATTTGTAATGCGATATTCATGCATGCAATACTATTGGGGACTGGGCAATTCGCGGCTTACAAAATCTAGAAATGGAGACTTTACCATAGATTAGCATATTCTTGAATTTGAACAAGTGCGTAAATAGCATAGCACAACCAGTTGCAAAACTGGTCATCAACTTCAAGAACAACCTAAAGCATAATGACGATTTTTTGTATTTTATATATACCAGCGTAACGAAAAAAATAATACACTGGCGAAATAGGAGAGAGATAGTGGAGAGAGAAAGGAGAGATAGTCACGTTTTTGGAAACGAAAGCTCAGTTTGACTAGTAATTGGGCAAATGGGGCTTGTAAATATATGTATTTTTTTAAGCCCAAATCTTACATATATAATTCCAATCAATAAAACTGCTGTTGAAGCTCTATTAGTCAGTTTAATTGCCTTCTTATAGTTAACGCCGAGTCTTCTTTAGCATATGGCAGAGTTTTCTTCTGTAAGAAAGAAAATATCGATTAAAACACGTTGACTCGGTGAACTCTCAGTAAAAACAAAAAATGTAGCAAACAGGTCTTTGCAACTATTATGCTAAACTATTTTATTGGTCCCAAACATGACTGCAATTTATATACAATGTGTATATTCATATCTGATTTGATTTTGCTGAGTACATGTAACATGTACGTTAATACTTTTGTCATTTGCAACCAATGTTGACAAAATTTTAACATACTTCAAATCAGACGCATTACGTGGGCCATCCTGTATTCCATTGATTCGTAAAATTTGCCGTCAACGATTCAAAACACTAAGTTATAACAAAATAGTTTTTGTATATCTACTATTACGAATTAAATAATTTCTGGTATTTAATAATTGAAGCGTCAAATAAATATATAAATCAGCAATAGATGATATTGTATCTGCTACTATGGCAACCACACAAACTGACACTTGCATTTTTTCAGTTTAGTACACAAACTCTGATTACTGAGGAATTCAGTTAATTATTTAGGGATTTAGGTATTGTGATTGTTTTGGAACTCACCGTCCTTGTTATTACATCAGATTAGTCATCTTGATCTCGTCTATGGCGACATACACTAGCGCAGAGGTCGACGGACTTCAAGTATT